>JANHZU010001964.1:170564-180711 GCA_032468055.1 Acrochordus granulatus
GTCTTAACGTGCCTCCGTGCTATGAGGGGAGAAGAGATGGGCAGCAGGGGATGGGCTAGATGGTTTCGGACAACGAGGGGATAAGTGTGTGTGTTTTTGTGTGCATGTGCACGCTTTGAGGACAGTCCCGGATGGCGTGAAGGAGACGAGAGGGAGGAGAGGAGGGGGAGGGGACTGCCTGGAGGGAGAATCCGGAGTCTGAGTCTTGGCAGTTCCTTCTCTTGAATGCCTTTCACTTAATTTACGCTGTTTATGCAGTGAGAGAGGGGAACCATCAGCTTCCTTGTCATCGCGCGGTGCTCGTCCTGTGAGTTGCTACTCATCAACCGAAATAAATTTTGTTCAAAATTTTTGCTTGTCTTACAAAAATCTTGTGCACCGAGGTGCTTGCAATCGAAGGTTCCACTGTAGATGGCTAGCTTTTTTAGATACAGAACTACAGTAACTATACTATTGTGATTCTAAGGTGCCATGTTATGATGATTTTATCATGTTTTATCCTAATTTAATATTTTACCCTGTTTTATTGCATTGTTCACATATTTTACATATTATCTGTAGATGTGTTTGCATAATGAGTTTTATTAGTGCGTATATCAGTGATTGCAAGGCCACTGTAGACGCCATACACTAAATAAATAATAGCACACTGCTCATTACTCGTAAGATTTTATTCCAGTAATATATTTATTTTGTTTTGTATTCTTGATCAATCACTAATCAATATTACTGTACTAGGCTATTCTGATTTTAGAAATTATCAATACAATACTATGCTAAATAGACCCATTTATTTTTAAGTGATTTTTATTTTGTACTTCAAGTTTTACTAATCACGCCCATGTTGACTTCCTCAAAATAGCAGTATCCCACGTTATCTACTATTTAAGTATTAATGGATTCCTCCAATATTTAACATATATTAATCTGTTTGGCATGCCAAATTAAAGCAAAATCTTTTCATTTTCCTTAGATGCCCTTTTCAAATTGTTGGCAAGAAAATTTTAAGGAACAATCCAAGACCTCTCAGTAACTTTCTATATTTGCTTCTCAGCTTCCTCCAACATGTTATACGAGTGTGAATTGGAATCTCAACATATTCAGAGGACATCAAGTTGAGAAGCCTGTTCTAACCTAACAAAGAAAAGTAGTAATCAACCAAGTCTGCTGGGAATCTTTTGCACCTAATAGTTTTAATGTAATATTAAAGTATACATAACTGAAAAGTGGCAGTCACATTTTACAGATGCCATTTTATTAAGGATGTTCAAAACACTTTATGCATAAAATGTGGTACATCCACACTTTTTTTTGGTTTAAAAAGAAGCTTGATTTTCAGAGTTTACTTCTCCCCCCATGTGTCCCTGCCATAATATCACCCTGACCAAGCCACTGATGGGAAAATTGGACCAGGGTATGCTGGTCATGGTACTATGAGGGTGACTGCTGTAAAAATTGGTTTTAGTAGCATGCCACTCAGACAATAATAGTGGTGCCTATATCTGGCATTGTGATAGGTAGAAAATGGCACAGTGCTGAGGGAGAAGTTCTTCCCCATCCCTTAAAAGTAGAGGAAATGATAGGTTTTAACCTTCAGGCAAGTAAAAACATCATGAAATTGCATTCAGTTCCATATTCTACAAAGGGCAGAGGATTTATAAAGCCATCCAGAAAAGGAAACACCTCTGTTTTTGGTCAAACATGTACTTTACATCTTCTAAATATACTTTCAATTCAAGATACAAAAAGGATACTTAAATTGTCAAATACAGAAGGTAAAGAGTTTAAATCCTTCCACCTTATGATCAGCTCTTGGTCTAATTCATAGAACTTTGGCAAACTATTTTTTCAGATTAAAGGTATAGACACAGATTTCTCTTTAGATTATATAAAACTTTCAGTTTCAATGTATCCAGGATATCCTCTTCCAACATCAACTGGAAATGGCTTTGGAGAAAGGCAGAGAACCATTGCAAAACAATGCTCTAACTCCCAGGCCAATATTCCATTGATGGTATCAAAAACCACTGAGAGATCAAGAACAGCAAGGACAATCTCCATCCCACTCCTACCAAGGGTCATAATCATGATCAATGACATTTCAGTTCCATATCCAGGCATAAAACCTGACTAAAAGCATCCAAGGCCCTCTGATGCTGCAGAACCACCACCTGAAGGTTTAGGAGGAGGCAAGAGTTACGTTACACACTGGGGTCAAGCAGTGGTTTCTTGAGAAGGGACAACTTCCTCTTTAAACATTGAAAGGGTAAGTCTCTCTCAAGCATGGATTTATTTTATCAGTACCAGAAACCACCATGTTATCTTCCAGGAAACCATTAGGAGGAATATGGGTCTAGTTTCTTACCCATGAATAATGCTCACTATATGTTTAAAATATCTGTTACCATCATGTCTCATTTTCATAAAATGAAAACTGTTAAATGAGTCATTTGTTAAGGGACAGGTCATTTTGTACCTACATTACTACATTTTAAATATTAAAATTTGCATTTTACATTTTGAATCTAAAAGGCAAAACTGCAGATAAAGCAATGCAGTAGCTCTGATCTTCATTCCTGAAATTTACTTCATGATGGATAAAACTGCCTACTCCCCAAAAAATTGAGGAGCACCAAGGCATATCTCCATTATCATGGGAAACCTTCAGAAATTTCTTAAATATAGTCATGTTATTTTTTCAATTAAAGTATGCTCTTTATTAAAAAATCAACAGAGTATCTTCCATTTTGTGAAGGACACATGGAATTCTAAGCAGCCTATGTAGAAATACACAGAAAAAGCTAAACAAGTCCAATTTTGATGGGATAATAAATAATCATGAGATATGAAAAAGCTTAATTTTTTTTTCAAAATAGTAGAGAATAGTTCCATATAAAGAAAGAAAACTTTGAAGGTTATCACTCAGGGTATAGTTTGAAATTGTGCCAAAAGCATTATGCAAGTTAATGTGTAGGCTTTTGCTTCTCATACAAAGGAAGAGACATTTGTTAAAAAAATATATCAAAGACAACTGCTTCCTTTCATTTGTCCAAATAATCAGCAAAAACATTTTTTATTTTGAAAAAAAATGAAAAGCTTTAATTTTATTTTTTAGTCCTGCAAACATTTCAGCTTTCGATCAGTTAATAAAAAAGAACAAATAATGCAATGTAAACTTAATATGAAATAATAAATAATAATTAAATGATGAAAGTCTAAAATATAGTTCTTAAATGAAAGATGTGTAATCCAAGTCAGAAAACATTAAAGAAAAAGATTAAGCAAGGATGGGGAACTGCCAACAGACACAAGCCTCTGCTTTTTCAACATATTACCAGGTACCTTGTACGCTTACACCTACACAGAAAGAAGGAAAGGTAAGGAGCAGACAACTGGCAGAAGTAAAGTTCAGGTAGCTCAACTGCATGTTTGACCACATATGGTTCTTCTTCCCTGAGAAAAAACTGTAAAAACTGTACTTAGCAGGAACTACCTTGTACAAGACAAACAACTTCAAATAAGGCAAGCTGGGTTGTGATATTTCTTCACAATATCCAGCAAAGACAAATGTCTGGAAGTGAGATGAAAAGGAGTGACATCAGAGCATTAAGCCATCTCTTCTGATGTTGGGCAGCCTAGCAAGAGAGACAGTCTGGCTTCTGGACTGGAGACTAATATAGTAAATCCTTTAATTAATAATACTTAATAAATTCGTATCCATAGCTCTAAGATTTACCAACTACCTGAGGAACCATAGATATAAATTTATAAACCAATAACTTCTCAGAGATGGGACAATTAGATGAATATATGGATGTGTCAGAACATATGAGGTCATTGCAATGACAGGAAAGTGTCTGGTTGTTGTTTGTGAATTTATACCAATATTTCCTGTCTCTATGTGTCAAATTTTGTGACCTGAAGTGAAAGGAAATTAATAAGACCTGAGAAAACAGAGGCTACATTTCCACAACCATAATGAAGCATATGTAGTAACTGGGGTTCACATGCAAAGGAATGCCAAAGGGGACCTGCAAAACTGAGTCCCACAACATCCAATCCTTTTATCCAATTCATTTCTCTATTTTCCTTACCTAATCTTTTAAGAAAAAGATCTGAAGAAAAAGTGCGAAATAAGAAAATTATTAATGGAAACTTGTTACTATGTTTTCACAGGAACTCAGGAAAGAACATGGCTGGATTGCCAGAGGAATTATTTTTGATTCATTTAGTATAACTGTATGTTAACTGAACTACCAATAAACATTCTATATAACCTATGTAATACCGTAACACCATATTATAACACTGTAGCAAGTAACCCAAATGGATTAAGTATGTGGTCAGAAAATATTATAATTACTGTAATAGTAAATATTATAAATACTGTAAAATATTATAATTACTCCATGATGATAAAGCCATCTAGCTATTTTGTAAAAAACGTAATGTTTATTTTTTTTTAAAAAAAATCTTGGTCCACACACTCAATCCCTAACTAATCCCATTAAAAGATGCAACATCTGCAGTCAAACAACATTCCAGTTTTGTTAGTGTTACCTTGACTAGATTTCAAGTCTAATGCATGAATATAATGTGTCAATTAACCCATTTGATTGGTTTCTGATTCACTGAATTATGCAAATCCAGAAAACCAAATTAAGCATGTTTAAACACATATAAATGTGAAATAAAAAAGGATGGACATATTAGCCCCTTTACTTACTTTCTTGTCAGTAATTTTTTGAACAAAAAACAATTGCTAAACATCTATACCAGTATGTAGAACAGCTATTTGTTTTCTTCATCTCTATCCATATTTAGATCCTTCTATATTTCTATATTTCCTGTCTCTGTGTCAAATTTTGTGACCTGAAGTGAAAGGAAATTAATAAGACCTGAGAAAACAGAGGAGAAAACAGAGAAAAGATATATAATATCTTTCTGATATTTAGATATCAGAAAGAAAAGGATCTTTCTGATATCAAACATTATAGTTCCAAAGGAAGGCATCATCCTATTCTCTATTCAGCCCTACAACAAAGTTTAGCATTGCAACCACCACTTCCTCTCTGTTTTGGAAATACTTCCTGCATTTGCTAAATATATGTATGTAATTATATGCAAGAACTTCTTTATATATATCTGTAAAATGTTTACTGACATTTAAAACTGATTCAGGTATTCTACTGTGGTGATATTTTTCACTTACTAGGATGTGAAAATTCATTAGAATTCAGCATTATGTGGAAATAAAACCAAGTTTAAAAATCCTGGCAAGTGGGTAGAGGAGGGATGGAGCAGGAGAGGTTTTTCAATGTGCTTGTGATCTTGTTCTTGATACTCCCCACATCATTCTCTGCCTCACTAATTGAGGGCTAGGCTTACCATATTTTATCACAAAACTCTCTGGTCATTAAATAGATTTGACAGTCTAGGTTTTCCTTAGATTATGCAAATTTGCCATTATGCAATTGATAATTTTCCTTTGAGAATTTGCTTTATATGGAAAACAATCCCTTTTATGTGATTTATAACAGCATAGACAATTTGTGCCAAAGATCTAAAACATGTGAAGAATTCTTCATGCCAAAATCACTTTCTGCCCTCGCCTACACTTTTACCACCATGTGATACAAATGCTTCCTGTCTTGCACTTAATTCTATACCTGCACTACTGTTACTCTGGGGTCAAAATAGCTATCAATATCTTGTCCAACCCTTTACTCAAAAAGAAAAGGATCTAACAGTAGAAATTGCTAATTAAGAAGTTGGACATATTACATCACACCTAAACTGGGGAATGATTGTAAGCCATAGACAAGCTTTTAACTTGAGCAAATCTACATGTAGGCAACATAACAATGTATGCTAACAAAATTCATCATACCATGAAGTATTCTTTTAGTCTGTCTTGAGAATCAAGTCCATCAGAAATCCAGTTGTAATAAAAGATGAAAAAATGCTTTCATGTAGAACACGAAATATATTTAGTAACATGGTGCTTAAGAACAAGGTTCTAAAAATGCATGTTTATCAATGTATTTAGGTTACAAAATTTACACCATACCCACCACCTGCCTTTTCCCATTGGTTCAGTGTTATGCTTTATGAAAATCAGCTTCACGTTTTCAGGAAATATGACCTAGCATAAAACAAGTAGAGCCTGTGCTTTGTTTAAATTCCCATTCACTAATGGAATCTATTATTTCAGTATCTGCAAGCCAGTAATTGAACCATGTCATTGAGCTGATTCTGCAGCACTCAAGAATTCTCTGGAATACCATTTGCCTGAGCAACACAAGAGAACTACCACAGAATTCTGTACCTCACTGTCCAAATAGAGTTGGATTCTGGTCAATCAGTCCATACTGATGGACTGATTGAAGTCATAATAAATACATAACTTGAAGAGAATAATCTTCAAAATGGTCATTATTCCAATCACAATACTCCAAAGGGGAGGGACATATCCACATATGGGCAGCAGATCTAACATACATACAACTGACAGCAGCATCTGAGATAAACCTAAGCCTGGCACACGTTTCCATGAGAATTAATGTCAAATTCATTGAGAATATGAAGAACTGTGTTGGGGGTGGGTGTTAGGTCTACACATCTCTGACAGTGTGTGTACACACACAAAGCTCTGAATTTACATTGAATTGTAATTTAAAATATTTTTTTTGTAAAAATAAGGTACCATAGGTATTTAACACTTGATAAATTGTCAGAAATGTACCAAGTCATTTCAAATGTATTTTGAAAATATAAGTGTAATGAAAGAACTTTTTACTATTGTTGGTGGACATGACAAAGCAAAGAAATATTGGGCAAGATTCATACTCTAATACAGAAGATTATCCAAATAAATATTAAAAATTAAGCCAGAGACTTTTCATTTAAGTTTAATGGATAAAGAACTTGAAATATGGAACTTTGTTGTTACATATGCTGATAGGAGCAAGAATGTTTTATGCACAAAAATGGAAAGATACTTTAATTCTCACAATAGAAGAATGACTGGAAAAATTTATAGAACAAGCAGAGTTGGGTAAACTCACTGCTTTAATTTAAGAAAAGAATACATCTAATTTTGTTTCTACAGTGGAACCCCAGACTGCGAGTACCTCAGTTAACGAGTGTTCCGCAAGACAAGCAAATTAAAAAAAAATTAATTTGGTTAATGAGCGAAAACTTGCAAGATGAGCATCACGTGATGAGCTCGCACAGGAAATCTCACAACTGAGCAATGGTTCTTTACTTTTACTGTGTAAAAAGCATAAATTAAGTGAAAGTTGTTCAAGAGAAAGAATGCCCGAGATTCAAATTCCAGATTCTCCTTCCAAACAATCCCCCTCCCCCTCTTCCCTCCTGTCTCCCTCACGCCAGCCAGAACTCTTCTCAAAGCGTAGGAAGACTGACCCTCCATCTTCCCTGTCACTCACACACATACACACAGCCCTCCTCACATGGCACCATCCAGCCCATCCCCCTCCTGCCCATCTCTTCTCCCCCTTTCATAGCACGGAGGCAGGTTATGATAAGAAACGTTTCCAAACCACCCAGGAAAGACCCCTGGGAAAGGCATTACTGAGGGAAAAGGGAAAGGGCCCTTTTGCCCTTCAGCAGCAGCAGTGGATCCTCCCAATCCAACAGAGCCACCCAGACAGCAGCCGGCCAAGCATCAGCTGATAGCCAGAATTTGCCTCTGAGCAGATCCATTACGACAAGATTAACAGTAAAGCAGCCACTCTTCCCAGGAAAGGCCAGATGAAACAGAAACGAGAGAGAACAGAACTTCAAGGCTAGGTGGAAATCCTCTTCCCTAAACTGAGGGACCATCAAGAACCATCACCCAAATTGAACCACACTTGTTATTTTCTGCCCGTCTTGGATCGGGCCCTTGGGGACCCCTGCCTCAAAATCTTCTAGCAAAAGTTAAAATGCTGGTTTATTTGTTTTATTTTTACTTTATATTGTGTATTAATAATTGTTTCAGATATTAGGGACAATCATTTCTACATAAAATACTACTGAAAATGATTTTTAATCAATATTTTAGGTGTGTGGAACGGATCATCCATCTTTAAATTGTTTCCTATGGAAAAATTTGCTTTGGTATAAGAGCGTTTTGGATTAAGAGCACTCTTCTGGAATGAATTATGCTTGCAATCCAAGGTTCCACTGTACTTGGAAATTGCTTCTGGATTTTAGAAGTGAGAGACAGAAAAAATTTGAAAGTATGATTTTGGGTCTTGCTGGTTAGATATGCTGTTATAGAAATGGCATGTATATACTAATAATATTAAAACAAAAAGTTAAGGCTATACTGTTACTACTCTGTTCAACTGTGATGAAAAAGTCAGAAGTTAATGCTTTTTTTCTCTTTTTTCCCCAATCCCATACTGCTCTCTTTTCCCCTTTCCCCCTTTTTCCCCTATTTTCATTTGTTTATATATACTCTTCTCTGTACATGCCTGAAAACAGTGTATCAGCATATATTTTCTCACGGAGGGCATACTATTGTATCATACCATTGTGATAACTTATATCTACTCCCTACCCACCAAAAACCAATTTTACCTTATCTGCTCTCATTTTTCAGCTTTTTTACAATAAATCTTGGACAGCTTTGCTGGCATTAGGTTCTAAAATTTTGTTGGGGCAATGGGTAGAGTTCATATCTCAGGAATTTCCAAATGCAGAGAACTATGAACATTGTCACTCTTAGTTTTGCTCCCACTTTGCCTGTGGAAGCCCACAAATCTGAAAACCTCTATGGTGTATACTGTAGGTTAAAATGTTATTTTTAAAAACAAATGGCAAGGTCATGCCTGGTCTTCCTGAATGGCATTATAAAGAAAGCTTCTTACCATTTCTAAATCCTGACATTTTATACCATGTGTTCCCTACAAATATATGAGATTCTATCCCACCAGTTCCATTCCTTCTCTCCCCCACAATGTTGCAAGGCAACAACATGTAAAGTGAAAACTAGAGATTGTAGCTCTTAGAGTTTTTGCATTTGCTGACATGTACAAACTGCTTATCTATTTAAAGAATGCTTTATTTAACATATAAGGGGAAGTAAAGACAGAAAAAATAAGTATGGTAACAGAGATGGAAAATAACTCTCACAAAAGAAAATATCCCAAGTTGTTTGTCAAATGGTTGCGTTTTAGTAGAAACACGTTTAACCATAGTTATAATCTTTTAATTATAGTTAGTGGAGGGGAGGAGGCAGTTGCTGATTTGGAAGAAACTGATGGAAAGCTAATAGTAAACTAAGCATCTATTTTACCTGACTGAAGGAATTTACAATAGGTGAGGGGTTTTCCTACACTCTGGGAAAAACTCTGTTCTGGATTTTTTTTAATAAAAACTTGCTGTATTTAAGTGATAGGAATTTACTAAGAGGAAATAAATAGAAGCCATAGTCAAAAGAGAAAGACATCTAGTGGAACCTCTGATTGCAAGACTAATTTGTTCCGGAAGACTGCTCTTAGTCTGAATTGCTCTTAAACCAAAACGAGGTTTCCATAGGAAACAATGGAAAGTTGGATGATCCATTCCACACTCCCAAAAATATTCACAAAAATCATTTTCAATGGAATTTTATGTAGAAATGATTGTCCCTAATAGTTGAAACAAGTAACAATGATTAACAGACAATATAAAGTAGAAATAGAACAAATTAACCAGCACTTATGGATCTGCTCCGAGGCAGATTCTGGCTATCGGTTGCTGTTAGGCCAGCTGCTGTCTGGCAACCTCGGCTGGATTGGGAGGATCTGCTGCCACTCAAGGCAAAATGGCCTTTTCCCTTTTTCTTCAAGTAATGTCTTTCCAGGGGTCTTTCCTGGGTGGTTTGGAAATGTCTCTCATCATAACCTGCCTCCGTGCTATGAAAGGGGAGAAGAGATGGGCAGGAGGGAGATGGGCTGGATGGTGCCGGGTGACAAGGGTGTGTGTTTTTGTGCGTGCACATGCACTTTGAGAAGAGTCCTGGCTGGTGTGTGAGAGAGAGGGAGAATCAGAGAAGAGGGAGGGTCAATCTTCCCTCACTTTGAAAAGATCCCCGGCTGGCATGAGGGAGTCGAGAGGAGAGGAGAGGGAGGGGGATTGCCTGGAAGGAGAATCT
>JANHZU010001965.1:0-10842 GCA_032468055.1 Acrochordus granulatus
TCAGTAAGTGTTCCTAGGTTTAGTGCATCATCTTCACTATCCTTCAGATATTCTTCCAATTAATTGGTAGGTAGGGTCTGACAACATTGCTGCATGGATGAAAGACATGATTCATTGTCATTATTTTTCTGGTTTTTCTATCAAGGGCCTTTCATTCTGCTTGAATCTAATGACTGGAATTGCCCAGGTGTTAATTGCTTTGATGGTATTTAGTGTACTGAGTTTAGACTTTAAGATCTTCTTTGGTCTCCTGATATATTCACTTCTAACTTCTTTACTTTGGTGCTCTTGATTTTGTCATCTTGAAGGATACCCAGGTATTTGTAGTGATCATCTTCATCCAGATTCTTGATGTTATTTCCATAGGACATCCTGATTTTCACCATTTTTCCTTTGTTGATAGTGAAAATGGCACATTTGTCCAGTCCAAACTCCATTGCAATATCTTGGCTGTATATGGACAATATTGAGCAATGATTCTATTTCAGATTATGTTTTTTGAATTTTAGATCATCCCTGTAAAGGAGGTGGGATATCGTGGCAGATTTTTCTGATGTTTGATAGCAATGGCTTGACTTATTCAATATTGTTGACAGAGGAATCATTGCAAATAATTGTCTCCCTGAAAGATTTCTCTCTTGATATTAACCTCTTCCAATCTATTGTCATTGGCCAGCAACTGTGTTTTCCATTGCACCACAGATTTTTGCAAAACATTTCTGTTCTTTTTACTGATTCCTATTATTTCACATGATATCCAATCATGTGACAGGGAATCAAATGCCTTCTTCTAATAAATCCAAGTTACATTCAAGATGATCTTCTTCCTATTGCAGTTTTCTGAAATCATCTTGTCAAATTAAGAGCTCTTCCTTTGTTCCACTGCTGTTTAGGCAGTTTCCTTTCTTCTCAGACAGAATGAGCTTTCTTTCAACTAGATGCTATTGAACTGCATCAGCTACCACACCAGTTAGCAATTTGAAAGTTGTTGGGAAACAGGTAATTGGCCTGTAGATACAAGATGCTTCCCCTTTTGTTGGATCTTTTATAATCAGGTAGGTTTTCCCAGATGCTAATCAATTTTCAATTTCATCTCCTTGTGATATGTTTGGCAATTAATTATTAAGAATTAATAATTAATTGTTAATAAGAATTGTCCAGTCAGATTTTTTTCACAAGGCCCCCAAAAATATGTGGAAAAAAGATTGGAATTTTTTCATTGCAAATATGATTAGAGTTGATCTTTAATCCAGAAAACTGGACCAACATTTGATTCAACACAGGTTTATTTGGAGATTATTTGATTAATGATTATTTGGAGATTGTTTGATTCTTATTGATTACAGCAGGAAATCGGCTAATACTTGTTTCATGGAACTATAAAAATATATAGGCTTTTGACCGGCTAATGTGTGCCAAATGCTAAATAAATAGGTGCATTGCTTTACACTATAAAAGTATATTACTGTCTAAATATTTTTAAAATTTCATTAACAGAACTGTATGCAGTTTGCAGGCATAACTGATGAACTTTCTGAACAAACTGAATAATGTGTTTAGCTTTATCACTGGATATTGTTTCATATTTTGTTTTGTTTTTATGATGGCTATCTGAAATTTGTAACTCATGGACCTGTAGGATAAAAAATGATATACGATTGTGTTTTATGTATGAGTAAAGAAATAAATTTTGTCATTTTGTACAGAACATTTATCAGCCAACAGATTCTTTTTCTCCTTCAAAACAGATTATGAGAATAAAAGTGCTGAAGAAATTGAGTTTCACAGAGATCAATGTATTCCAAATCTTGTTCAAAGTTAAATAAATAAGTGCAGAGATTTTCTGTAAGATTTTATTTTTTTTAGTAAATAAAAAGTGGTTTATGATTTCTCTCCATCATAATGATTGTGAGAATAACTACAAAAACAAAAATAAAATCTAGAGGTGCAGCTTGGTATGAAACTCACTGAATTCTACAATATGTTTTGTTTTAGGTGTTATCAAAGATGATTTTTGTATTATTACTCCTCCTAAAATCTTTCACATGCAATTATACATCAGAAGAAAATATATGGACTAATATACAAGAAATATAATGAAGTTTATTGACATATGAATGATTTATAACTTTTGTAGTCTTACAACTTTTGTTTAAATTGTGTGATGAAACTATATGCAAAATTGTATATAACTACCCCTATCCCACTGAGCACTGGTGCTTGCTTTTGGGATATATCCACTCATATCATTCTTCTGCACAGAATAAACATTTGAATCTCTATTCTCTTTGTGTATTGATTGGCTATTTGCAAATTGGGCCAAGAGCCATTTCAGGAACAACAAGAGGAGAAGGAGGAGCCACAGACTAGGAAACTGTCAGATTAGCCTGCAGAAGGAATAGGACTTGGCAAACATCCAGAAGGTACTGTCCCTAACTCCTTGAATGGTAAAGATGGGCAGAAATGCACTTCTGATTTGAAAGATTTATTTACTGAAAACTTACAGTAAAGGTAGCATTGGCTGGTGTTTCTTGACTAGACTACCTCAAAGAACTGAAATATAGGGAAAAGGAATAATCTAAATACAAAACTTATATTCAAGGAAAATTAATATTTCACTTAAAAACAAAACATGTTTGAAGCCTTTGCTTAAGGGTGCTTATACTGCACATATTTTGGAATTGATTGAATTTTTATTCTGGGAAATTATTTGCTTATTCTAATAGATTTTTAAAATCACATTTTATTCAAAACTATCAGAAAGTATAATTTTTGTGATAATGTAGGAATATAATAGATAGAAATCCACTGTCACTGAGAAGTCCATCTTTTTATACAACAATTTATGCTCTAAGTACTATGCATAATCTATTGTTCTTGTGGAATAATAAGACATTTGCTTTGAGTTGAGATGCTGCTTTTGGAAAGAAAGATGGAGCTGCTTAGTCTTTAAATTATTACATTAAAAAAGAAGCTTCAGTAGGAAATTCTTTCTTACACCTGTTGAAATCCCAAGCATTATATAATTACAATTAAAACATAATTGTATTGATTTGGCATGTATATCTGCTTAGGCTCTCCCATTCCTATATGTCTGGAGCAAGTAAAATAACTTTTGAAAAATTTAGTGTATTTTCACATTATGATTAATAATTAAATCCTCTAAAATACTGATGGAATAGAATTTCCAGCAAGAGTCTAATAGGCTTAGACAATCTTAGCAATCGTAAAAAGAATACTCCATAAAATCAGTAGCATTTTTTGTGGAAATCTATTTCTTTCAAGTATTGCAGACTTTTGTGGAAATCTATTTTTTTCAAGTATTGCAGACTTTTATATTTCCTTTTCTAAAACATTTTCTCCAGGAATTAACTTTTCTGTATTTTAGATTTCACCTTGCAGTCTTTCAGAATTTCACTTTCATCTTAGTGATAGCAGTAAAATGATTACTTTTTTCTAGCCTATGTTTTGATTGTTCTCATGGGTTCTTCAAGTTCATCAGATTAAGACAGCTCATCCATACAGTATATTCTTTAATAATTATTAAACCAAAGTTCAGAAGCAAAAGCTAGTCATTATATAACTATTTTATATTTTAAACTCTTTAATGTACATCATTGGTTTAGTTTCATATCACCAATACTACTTTTTTCCTTCCAATAATTATCTTATTTATTCAAATAGGTTTATAGCTATTCTTATTTGATTTATGATATATATTAATCTTTATTTAAAATAAAGCCAGAGACCTTACTGGTGGTTATTCATTTATTCTTTTATTTATTAGCACTAGCAATACAAATTATTTTCAAAGAACAATCTGAAGTAATAATGTTCTATCAGTGAAGTAAGGGTTAGGGACATCCTGGAAGGGGTTGATCATGTACCATCCCTGTGCTGCCTTGTAACTGCCTCATGAGCCACTCAGCTTTATTGTTGGAGATATGACTGATACTCTTAGGCTCATCCTTGAATCAGTTTACAGGTTGCCAGACAAAGCACAACTACATTGGTACTCAGGATAGTGAATACATCATTCCAAGAAAAAATGATGCTATTGCACCAAAAAAGATGGTGATGTCCCCTCTTATCAAGAAGCAATCCTTAAATTCTACTTTTACACTTACTGGCAGTCTAGTGACAAGTTGGTTGGGCTTCAGCTACAGAGAGTTATGGATGAAACAGATTATCTGAATCTCTTTCACTCTGATTTCAGGCCTGGCATGGGGCAGAAATTGATCTTCCTATGTTTCTCAATAACATTTATTTTTATTGACAATTCTATTATTTTAAACTGACTTCTGGGCTTCAATGCACTGTTTGGTAGAGGTTCCACTCCTTCTCAAATAGACTAGTTTCAAATGGTATTTTGAGGAAAGAGAGTCAGTGCCAAAGGGACTCAGACCGTTCTCCATTTGCTTTATATCAGTGCCATAGGGACTCAGACCTTTCTCCAGTTGCTTAATACATAAAGCTGCTAGGAAACATCATTTGTCAATTTGGAATTAGGTATCTCTATGATACTCGATTTTACATGTCTACTCTAGGTCAAGCAGGGGATACAGTGGATGTCCTGTCTCAGTACTGTGGAGGATTGGATGGGGAAGAAGGCCTTAATCCCTTCGGTTCAACAGATTTTCAGATTCAGATATGTTGTTGGCTAAGCATGGTTAGACATGCAAGGAATATGACTTCAGTACAGCAGCTGTCAGTATGCTTGCAAGACAACATTAAAAAGAACAATAACATAGCGATAATGAGTAAAGTGTGAATCTAAAGTATGCTGTTAGACAGTTCTGGGTTAATTTAGAATTCTTTGCACTTTGTGTTCTGTAATACAGCATGAGTCAAATATTCAGCTGAATGATCTCATGGGGAAAGAAATTACCCCTGTATCTGGTTGTTTTGGTATGCAATACCCTATAGTTCTATCCAGAAGGAAAAGGTTCAAACAAGTTGTGACTAGGCTGAAAGGGGTCTGCTGATATGTTCTCTGTTCTTTTTTTGACCCTTTTGATATATAGGAGGTTAGGCAGGTTAGCTACAATTATTATTTCTATTATTTTCTATTATTTCTGCGGTCTTCACTGTTCTTTGGAGCATAAACCTGTTCACATTGTTGCTGCATATATATATAACTTTTCCAATGGCAATTTTGCCTCTCCAACTCCTACACTGAAGGTTCCCTCCTCCTTCTCTACTTACATGGAATCAATTCCAGAGTGGTTCATTTTATAATTTTAAGCTTAAAGCTTTTGTTCCATTTTTTAAATTTTACCCTCTAATAATATATCTATTTTCTGTATATTTTCCCAAAATTTTTGCCCCAAACTTCCATTCTAGCCTCTATATTTTCATTATTTCTGAACTGTATCCAAAATCTGCCTTAGAACCTCTTTTTTGTAGCCATCTCTCCTTTTTTAATATATTGAAAGTAAGAAAAGAAGAAAATAAAAAAGTTGCATAACAGTGTTAGCCTTTTAGTTTGGATGGTGAAGAGTTAATTCAACAGATCCAGTCCACATTACATGCTATTTTTGTCAGTCAACAGCCAATTCTCAGTGAAGAAAATGTTATAGGTAAACAAAGCACAAATAATCACAATAAAGAAGGAAAAATGGAATGCTCACTATTATGACAAAGTTCAAAATACACAGCATGCATCAAGCTTTTGACTTCAAACAATCCTCTTCCAATTTACAAAGCTGCAGGCAGACCAGAATTCCAAGCACTTTTCAGTTCCATTCCCCTCTTCATATATGCATAAGAAGCATAAATCATCACTCCCAATTCCTTGCTGCAATAAAAATTCCAAACACAGGTAAGCCTTTCAGTAAATTCTTGAAATATTGTAATTCAGCAGAAGGAAAATGTAATCCAGACAGAGCTGAGCCCTCAGCATTCCAGAGATAGTCAAGGAAAAAAAATAGAAAATAAAGAAAAGCTAAGACCGGGTTGGCATCACTAGATGAAAAGGACTGGTTGTCATCCCCACTCTCCAATCAAGAGACCCCAAGAGACACACAAAGATAGGATCTTTGTTTTTCCTCAACTAGTCAGCTACAGATCATCCAACAGCATGTGGGGTGATTCTCAATCCCTCTTTGCATCTGAAAGACTTCAGCAGCTTAAGGCTGCCTAGTCAGGTTTTCCAGTAGCCTTTCAGCTCAGATTATGTGCCTGAGCTGTTTACAATGCCATGCCTGGTTGGCATAGGTTGGCCAATAATTTATAATTGTTACTTAATAAAAGGTCATGTGTTCTAAAGTACCCAACCTTTATGAGAAGAGATTGGAAAAGTTTAATAAAATATACTAAACTACCTCTTTGTGGCTTGAAAGGATGCCCCATTGTTCATGAGGAAATTAGAATTAAATACTCTAAATAGTTTAGCCAAAGAGTTCATAATTTTGATATTTCATAGTAAAAATATATGTGATATATTGTAACAATGTAGAAGCTGCATGTGGTTTATTTTTTATTCATCTTGCTAAAGAATGACACTAGCGTGATGACATCTGTCTCCTTTGAAGACCAGCATTACCTAATCCAAGACCAAATTTAAGTCCCTGCTATATGTCATTCTCTTGCAGTCCCCTTAATAAATCTCTCATCATATTTTCCCAATTCTTTTAATTTCTTAGCCCCTTATCTGTTATTTTCATTTGTGGAAGTGAAAAGCTCATTTACTACAATTATTTGCCTCTATCCCAATTAGGAATAGCCTCCTTTTAGGAAGAGATGCTCCTATCTTTCTCCAGTTTTTAACACCATCCTCTCAGTCTTAATTCAGCAGCAAAGGTGGATACCAGACATATTACCAAGTGAAGATTTATTTTTCTCCTTCAACTGATTGGCTTATTCTCAAAGTTCCTTCTTCATCCATTTCATGTTACTTTTCACACCTTGCAGTTCCATTAGTAAAGTTAAGTTTAATCTGCACTACATTGCAGATGAAAAAAAATTACAAGTAGATAATATTGTTTAGATGTTTGCCTTGTTTAGTATTTGTACTCAGTTACAATCGTCTATATGAAGATTGCTGAAATATATAAAGACTTTTATCTTCTCCAGGAAACATTGATAAAGAACCTGAAATGGGTTTGAAAGCTTTGTTTCTTTGTAACATCAGAACTGTATCCAGTTGCCATGATTTATTTGTCTCCATGAAATATAAAGTAGAATTTTCTGTTCCTAGTTTCTTTATAATCACTAATGGCACAATTTTTGAACAATCTATAATAAAAAGATAGCTCAATAGTGGTGAACATTTCATGAAATTGTTCTACTATTAATACTTCCATATTTTATCATCTAAGAAATGAAAAGGTAATAATGAAAGCTGATGAAAATGCTTTATTTCCCCTCCACAATTCAGAAAGTTTGGAATTATAGGATAGAAATAACTCTGATTTTCTATATATATCAATTAACTGCAATGGCTAGAAGAAAGAAAAATGTAATATTAAAATAGCATGTTTCTATTACTTCTACATGATATGAAATATTATTATAAAAGTTGTATTTAGTAAAATAATTTAAGATGGTAGTGATATATAAACTACATGTAAAAATGTTCGTCCAGTACTTTGGTTAGGTTTCAGAAGTCATGACTGGGGAAATCATCTTCATTTTCCACCACATCATTGGATGTCTCTCTCATTGTACCCAGTTGCTCAAATAGTAAACCACTGACAAGAGACAGATGAATGCAATATCTTTTTTGGAGACAGACTGTTACATATCACAGGAACCATAGTATGTGTTTTGTGTGTGTGTTTGTCTGTAATTAGTTCCTGAAATCTTGAATAATTAATTGACACCATCTATATTATCTCCACTAAATTTTAAACAACCCTACTATTCTTCTCAAAATGAATATGGCAGGAAATCCAAATCTCTTCTCCCACAGTGAAAACAACGTATGAGAAATATCTGAGTCAGAGATTCTGAGATTAGAATTACATAAATTGACTATAAAGTGTGTTTACAGGTTTCATTTGGTCTGCATTTCAGAGTGAAACAAATTCCCTGGTTAATATGCATTGTCTTGTTAGGGAGTGTGTTTTTTCAAAACTGTGGTTTTGCAAACTATTAATGTTCAAAATGTCACATTAATTTGTATGATATATAATAGTTTAGCAACCTTTTTTTGCTCCCAGATGCTGCTTCATTTTTTTAATTTTTGAATTATGTTTTACAATTCTAAATATGGAGTTTGCTAAGTTGCTTGGTGCTGATACACTATTTGAAAACTACCCTGTGGCCAAGTGGTCAGCAGCGCTGATCACAGAAGCCCAGAGATCAAGGCTAAGGTGCGCTGATGAGTGGTAATGACCATGAAATAGCTATGTATGCCTCCGCTTTGCATGATTTTCTATCAGCAATTCTGTTTCAAATGGTGTTTTTCCATACAATGTCAAATTATCCCTGTAAGGGAGGTGGGAGAACTTGACAGATGTTTTTGATGTTTTGTAGTCATGGTCTGTTCAGAGAAGCAGCAGTGGTGATAGTGAATCTCCTTGATGGATTCTCTCTTAAATTAACCTCTCCCAGTCTGTCGTCATTGACCAGCAACTGTGTCTTCAGTCTTTTCACAAAGGTTCTACTGACCCCTGTTATTTCTAGGCACTCGATTATCCCATCATGTGGCAGGGAGTCAAGTGCCTTGTGATCAATTCATGCTATATTCAAGTTGGTCTTCCTTCTCTTGCAGTTTGCAAAATCAGCTTGTCAGTTAGGAGCTGATCTTTTGTTCCTCTACTGTTTTCGCAGTTTCCTTTCTGCTCAGGTGGAAAAGGCTTGTTTTCAAGTAACGCTGTTGGACTGCATCAGTTACTGTATCAGTTAGCATTATGTAAGTTGTTGGTAAGCAGGTAATTGCTTAATGTTGTCCCTTTTACTGGGACTTTCATTATCAGGTAGGTTTTGCAAGCTGTTAGTCACACTTCAATTTCACCTCCTTTCAGTATCTTGTTAAACCTCTTGGCAATGAATGGGTATAGACCAGTTTCAACCAAAAACCATGCAGTTTATCTTCACCTGGTGCTGACACATTTTTGATTTTCTTTGCCCTTTTCTCCACCATTTCTGCTTATTAGTTCTTCTGTTATTAGTTCTTTCATTTCAGCTTCTTTTTTATTCTTATCCACTCCTTTAGCCAAGCTGTGTTCTTGTTCTATTTCTTTGGATTGTCCCATAGCTGTGCCCAGAACTGTATTGTTTCTTCTTTGTCAGGTGTTGACTGGTTCACTGCATTCTCTCCGTTGATGAATTGGTAGAAATGTTTCTGATTTTACTGAAATCAGAGATTCTGCCTATTTCACAATTCAAGATTAATATCTGCTGATTTTCTTGACTATAGCTGTTATCTACTGCTTTATTATTTCCAGTGGTTCCTTAATTTTCTTTGTTTCTAGGTGATATTTCTTGATCATGTATTCTTTGGTTTTCTTGTTCTTTTATCAGTTATAGCTTGCTTGCATCTGATCTTAGCTTGCTGATCTTATTTTCCAGTCTGATCTTCCATTCTGTTGATGTACTTTTTGGCTTTTTTTCTTCTTTGTTGATTTTGAATCCCAGATATTCAGTTACAACTGCAACCATGCTGTGCATTAGTTGGTTGCTTCTTGCAGTGAGCTGGTGCTTATATATGATATTATAGTATTAGCATCTTTAATACTTGGTCTTGTTGTTTCTTTGGAACAAGCCTCAACGCAGGTAATTTTATTCTGGTGTTTTTATGCTGTTCTAGATGTCAGTTATTCTTTGTTTCAATTCTTTACTTACATGGTAGAATGCACGCATGCTTTCTGCATTAGCAGAACGCGCGCACGGGGTTGCTGTCTGCAACAATGGAGTAAAGCACGAGGTAATAGTCGGCAGAACTCTCGCGTGGAGTTGCCTGAACGGGAAATACAGAGCGCGCTTACTGATGACACGCAAGGTTTGGCATGAAGTTTCCTCGTCTCGTGAGTCGCGGCTTGTCTAGCGGAATATTTTTCGATTAAATTTTTTGCTCGTCCTGCGAGTTTCTCATCCTGCGAGTTACTCGTCTTGTGAGGCACCACTGTATTGAACAAGCAAAAACAGTATTTTTTTTACTGACAAGTTCAAACAGAAGAAGATACCATTTTGATGGACAAATTGGAAGGAGAATCAACTACTTGGATTCTTAGATTTTGTTTGCTAGTTTCAGTGAGTTATATGGACTCCTCAACTGTATTACTTAACTAATCAGCTTTGTAGACTGATGCTGTACATTATGCAATTCAATATAGTAGATTTTGCAATGTGACTGTGGTAGTAAATGGATATAAATTATAGTGGTCTACTCACATCTGTCACTAAATAGTAGCTGAAAATAATAATTCATAGCAGTGTCTGGTGAGTTTGAAGTTAGTCTAACTCCAGAACATATTATCATAGTATATCCACACAGTTTATTCAGTTGACTATGTAAATTCACACCACTACTAATCAAATACTCTTTCCATCACTCCATATAATACCACCCACTCTTAGAACATATGAATCTTCTATTTTAGACTTTCTGCTTGTTGTTAGTAGTTCTTTATCTATGCATATGCTACTTCAAGCTACAGTGAATACTAAGCTTACCACTCTCTGATACATTGTCTCGAAAACTGCAAATCTTAGAAGTTTAGTATTGCTTGGAGAGGTTGCTTTAAGTGCCAATTATAGAAACTGTGTTTTCTGTTTGTTTTAACAATAGTGAGACTAAGTCAGAAAATGAAGGTTTGAAGTTCTCTGCTTGTTCAATAAGTTCCATGGACACTTACATAATAAACCAGAACATGGCCTTTTTCTTCCCATTAATCT
>JANHZU010001965.1:89698-101965 GCA_032468055.1 Acrochordus granulatus
AAATCACTCTACAGTTGATGTTAGCAAATATTCTAAGTTTTAATGGCCTTCTAGCTCAAATACATTACTCATATTAAAAATATGCTTACAGAATGGTGTCTAAAATTTATAATTTTGCTTTCTTCTGAGAGAAAATATTTATGTAATTATGTTTTGCAAGTGAAAATTATGGGTCATTGCACAGTCTGCTAGATGTTTAGACTGGATTTGGCATTTTTGTTCACCTATTGAGTCCTTTTCAAGGACCTGAGATAGGCAGATGCTTTTCTTTTATACTGTTAAAAGTATTGTTGCAGGATGTAATCTGTTCCAAGTAATGCTGCCTTTTGCAATTGACTGATAGTGACTTGGTCAGTGCCAATAGTGTTCAAGTGGTATTCCAATTGTTTTGGGATTGCACCCAAGGCTTCTTCCTCACCCAATTATTATACTTTTGCTTTCTTTTGCCACAGATAATTTTTAATATGTATACTAAAGCGGGCTTGAAACCAAAGATGGATCAGATATATCATAGCATTATCCAGACAGAATGCAGTTTGAAGGGAAATGTCAATATTCCTAAGTATGGCATAAATGGGAAAAAAATAAAAATAATGGGTTCAAAATTCTACATGAATAACTCATAAACACCACTTATAAAAACTACCAGATAGATAATTTTCTTCACACAATCATGCTTCCATGAATTTCAAGTAGCAGCTTTCAATAAGAACATATTTTTGTTTGAAATAATGTGTGATTTGGTTCTACAGTAATATATGGGAATGTCCCTAAACAACTTAAGAGTATATAATTGAGATATTGCTCTCTCATTAGATATCATCAGGATATTATATTCTTTAGGATATGCCCTTTTTAAGATGCCCAACTTAAAACATCTGTTTCTTAGGTATACAGGGAAGTTATTTTTACTTTATTCCCAAATTATGCTAATTGATTAATCTGGCATTGTTATTACAGTCCCATTCACCATTTCCAAATTCATTATCTGGAATCAGGTTTTTAGAATAATTTAAAATGTGTTATTTACTGTTTAACTGTTTTAAATATTCATTTTAATATTTTTTCTTCATTATCTGTTTTGAGAGCTATTTGGGGGTTGAAAGGAAGACCACAAATTCAGATATTATTATCATTACTATATGTGTATTATGGAAATGAAATGTTTCATCAAAGAACAATATGAAATTATTATTAATATTTTTAGTAGACAATACTAAAGCTCCATTTCCACTTGGAAAATACATAGCTCAGTGACGAAACATACCTAACCAAATTCAGCTCTCCAATGAACAGAATCTGAATCTGATATCAAATATTCTTCTGGAATATTTGGAATATGGAATATGGATGGACATTCATATTATGGATTCATATGGATGGACATTCTGGAATATGGATGGACAGGCTCATGATGAACAAGGATGCTGGCCAATATTTGCAGATGTAATAAGAATGGAAAAATTATAATATTTTGGTAGTCTTATTGCCAAAAAGTAATACTTAATAAAAACTCCTTTGTGCTTGTTCTTTGTTTCCCTACAATAGTAGTCTACGTACTCTAAGGGTTTCATCTCCATAGATCTATTAACAGTCAGGAGCAGGTTTCCAGGATCCACAGACAGAAACAGTTCAAAGAGGCAGAATTTGATCCAAAGTCATAATTATTATCTTGTTCCAAGCAGACTGATACTTCAGTTGAATTATGGATCAGAGCTTTGGGAATAATACCAAGTTTCTTTTGAAATATAATGTTCCATCAGAAATCTGAATAGATGGATGGATCAAAAAGGTCCTCCCTCCCTTAAGTAAGAAATAACTGTAGAGAACTCAAAGGCTCAAAGAACATGATTTAATCTGGACACAGGACTGATTGTACTACCTTGAGACAAAAATCAGATCTAATATATGACCTTGTTACATATTGAGCCCTCAGTATTCTGGGCTAAATCCATGGTTGCCATGCCATGATGAACTCTTTATCTTCTCCAATTCTTTAGCCAGGAGAGCAGATTAAAATCTCCCAATATCAAAAGTCTGGAGAACTCCACCACCAACCCCACCACAGCATCAAGTTGTTCTTATAGAAAAGCTACCACACAGGAAGGGGCTGATATATTAGCAGCAATTCTATCTGATCCCTAGGACCCAGTTTTACCATATTCCTCAGTCTCACATTCTTCAACAAAATAAAATTATGAGTTACTAGCAGTTAATGAATATGGACTTACTGTCACACCAATTATATCTTCCTTGATATATAGATCATTTAGATGACTCAGAATGAAAATGGACAATATGGCAAATGTATTATAGTTGCATTGGAGCATCTGATAGTGTTATGAAGCATCCAGCTAATATAATAAGATGGTAACATAAATCAGATCTGAAATAGAAATGCCTATCTATAATGTTATATAAGAACATGAGAAACATTTTCACTCCAAACATTTTAAAAAGAGTTATTACCCAATGATAATTATAGCAGTAACATCCGAGTGCAATGAAAGATGCAAGATTATTTTTTTATTTATAAAAAAATTAAGGTGTTAACGGAAACAGTGATAGTTTTTACCTTCTTGGGCTCCAAGATCACTGCAGATGACTGCAACCATGAAATCAAAAGATGCTTGCTTCTTGGGAGAAAGCTATGGCAAACATAGACAGTATATTAAAAAGCAGAGACATCACCTTGCTGTCAAAGGTCTGCATAGTCAAAGCTATGGTTTTCCTAGTAGTAATATGTATGGCTGTGAGAGTTGGACCATAAGGAAGACTGAATGATTAAGAACTGATTCCTTTGTATTGTGGTGCTGGAGAAGACTCTTGAAAGTCCCTTGGATTGCAAAGAGATCAAACCAGTCAGTCCTAAAGGAAATTAACTCTGACTGTTCATTGGGGTCGTGAAGAGTATGACAGACTGATTTAACAACAAGGTGTTATGGCATATGTTCTTTTTGGGAGGAGGAATGTAAATAGCAACTAATAAAGTAATACAACACCTAATAGCAATCTAATTAACCTGGCTCATGGGTGACAAATACATGTAGATGTGAACTAATGTATTTTGGAATCAAAAAATAAAGTTTGTGTATGCTTTACAATTAAAGGAAAAATGATCAACATATTGAGCTAAAAAGAGATCTGAAAGCAATTATATTGTAATTCAGTCCTTAAATTATCTCACCGAATAGATGGCCAAACTGAAAGAGACAGAAAGAGAGAGAGACAGAGGGGGGAAGTGTAGTGAATACTAACAGAGATAGTATTATATACTTTGCTTAATGAGATCATATCCACATTTCTGGATGTCATTCTGAGAAAAAAATTAGAGAAAGCCAAATCAATAGCAGAATACAATTTATGGGGAAAACAATTTGCATTCTTCAAAATGATTAAAATTTATGTTCAAAATTTTGCACTGACTGAACTCTAGGATAAATTGTTTAAAAAAACCTATGCTGGCTTCTTCAGACTCTGTAAAAATAGACAGTTTTAAGAACAGGCTCACTTTCTTGGCAACTTCTCAAAAAAGGTATATAATAGAGCCATTTTAAGTTGTTCTTTGTTTTTTCTACTCAGTACCTCAGATGGCAGATTTATTTAAGAAGGACTTTTGCAATTAGGTTTGTATGTTTATTTTTTGCTTTTTTTACTTTAGAGATGCTAGTAAAAGACAAAAATGTTTTCCTCCAATTCACAGAAGGTGGTTTAGGAAACTTCTTTTTTATAATTTCTCTTCTTTCCCAGGGCAACTTTGGAGTAAAAAAGGAAAGGCCAGAAAATGAATGTTGTGAAAATTACCATGGAAGCCAATGTTTTTCCCTGAGCTAAAGGGAAAGAAATAGAAGAGAAAGGAAAAGGCAATAAAACACCATTTTGTAAGTATAATTTTCTTTTGCTTTGATCACTTCCTTCCCTTCCCTTCTATTTTATAGGTTTGACCTTTTCAGAGAACCTTTTCCCATCCCAGGTAAATGCTGGTTACCTTCTGTAAGTCCTTAATATAGTCATTTTACTGTCAATAACATTGCATTTTCTTTATAATTAATTTGAGGTATTGTGTAAGCTTTTTTGTGAGAAGATATTTGAAAAGGTGTGGAAAAAAGAAAAAGAATCTGAATCTCTCACATCTCTGTTCTTTTAAAACAAGTGAATATTCAAGGATTAATTTAGAATAAAGTTGGTTAGCAAAGTGTTTTCCAAATATCAGCAAACATCAGTCTTTTATAATTAGCAGGGAATATATTATGCATAGATATTCTGGTGTATAAAGGATAGGTGACCATTCTTAAAAGGATTGCTTTAAAGGCATTGAAATAAAGGACTTGAAACAAGGACTTAGCTGTGAACCAGGGACTCTAAGAAAGGATTCTCATAGGGATAGCATTGCTGAAGATTTCTTCTTTGACAACATATGAGGAAGAAAGCCAGAATCTAACGGTTTTGCCAAGGAGTAGGTTCTATATTTGAAAGCCAAGTTACTTTCTGAATTCTTGTCTTAATAGTGGAATCTGATTCCTAATAAATTTTATTAATCCAAGATTAGAGAGAAGTGTTCCTCGATATTTTTCTATATACCAGGCCTGATAGTTGCTCAGAGATAAAATAGCAACCCCTCCAGTGAGGCACCACCTTGTTGTGGTTGGGGGGTTTGTGTGCTCCAAAGAAGATGAGAGCTATGTCAGAGGTTCAACTATACTAAATAGATATCATCAGAGGAGTCAGACAAAGAGTGTCTCCCTCCCATAAAAATATGAGACATAATTTACAGAAATCTACACTGGCTCAGTCATCACCCAGGTTAACAAGGACTGTGCTAGATGTTTTTGGGGTTCCTGGATATCTAATGAAAAATGGGGTACAGGACTCTACTAGAGTAGGAAATGGCAACCCACCCAGTATCCTTGCCAAGAAAACCACATGGACAGCAACAAAAGGCTAAAAGATAGGAAGGCCAAAGATGAGCCTCTCAGATCAGAAGAAATTACAAACAGATCCAGAAAGAATAAAATGGCTGGGCCAAAGGCAACAGGAAGCTCAGTTGTGGATGTGACTGGAGATGAAAGGAAAGTCAGTGCTGTAAAGAACAATATTTCATAGGAACCTGGAACGTAATATCTATGAATCAAGGTAAGCTGGATGTGGTCAAACATGAGATGGCAACATCAACATCTTGGGAATCAGTGAACTACAATGGACAGGAATGGGTGAATTTAATTCAGATGACCACTATATCTACTACTATGGACAATCCTTGAGAAGAAATGGAGTAGCCATCATAGTCAATAAAAGAATGGGAAAAGCAGTACTAGGTTACAATCTCCAAAATGACAGAATGATCTCGGTTCAAATCCAAGGCAAACCCTTCAACATCATAGAAATCCAAATCTATGCCCCAACCACTGTTGCCAAAAAGGCTGAAGTTGACCAGTTCTATGAAGACCTACAATTCCTTCTAGAACTCAGACCAAAAAAGACCTTTTCATCATATGGGATTGGAATGCTAAAGTAGGAAGTCAAAAATTAATGTTATTCCATTAATTGGAATAACAGACAAGTTTGGCCTTGGAGTACAAAATGAAGCAGGGCAAAGGCTAACAGAATTTTGTCAAGAGAACAAGCTGATCATAACAAATACACTTTTCCCACAACCCAAGAGGTGACTCTACACATGGATATCACAGATGGTCAATACTGAAATCTTGGCTTCAAAAATGGAGAAGCTCTAGCCGTCAGTAAAAATAAGACCTGGAGCTAATTGTGGCTCAGATCATGAGCTTCTTATTGCAAAATTTAGCTGAAATTAAAGAAAGTAGGGAAAACCACTACTTCATTCAGGTATGACCTCAGTGATATCCCTTATGAATATTCAGTGGAGATGAAGAATACATTTAGGATTAGATCTGATAGGCAGGATGCCCGGAGAACTATGGACAGAGGTGCATAACATTTTACAATAGGTAGCAACTAAAACCATCCCAAAGAAACAGAAATGCAAGAAAGAAAAGTGGTTGTTTGATGAGGCTTTACAAATAGCTGAGGAAAGAAGGAAAGTGAAAGACAAGAGAGAAAGGAAAAGATACACCCAACTGAATGCAGATTTCCGGAGAATAGCAAAGAAAGATAAGAAGGCCTCCTTACATAAACAGTGCAAAGAAATAGAGAAAAATAATAGGTTGGGAAAGACTACAGAAGTGTAGCTCTTCAAGAAAACTGGAGATACCAAGGGAATATTTTGTGCAAAGATGAGCATGATGAAGAAAACAGAACCAGAAGAGATTAAGAAGAGATGGCAAGAATACGCAGAAAGACCTATGCAAAAAGATCTTAATGTCCCTGATAATTATGATGACCTAGAGCCAGAGATCCTGGAATGTGAAATCAAGTTGGCATTAGGGAACATTACTAACAACAAAGCTATCAGAGATGATGATATTCTGGCTGAATTATTTAAAATCCTAAATGATGATACCGTGAAAGTGCTGCTCTCAATATGCCAGCAAATTTGGAAAACTCAGCAGTGGCCACAGGATTGGAAAATATCAGTTTACATTCCAATCCCAAAATGCAAAAGAATGTTCAAACTACGATACAATTGTGCTCATTTCACATACTAGGCAGGTTATTCTCAAAATACTAGAAGCTAGGCTTCAGCAGTATGTGAACCAAGAACTACCAGATGTACAAGCTGGGTTTCAAAGAGGCAGAGCAACTAGAGATCAAATTGCCAACATTCACTGGATCATGGAAAAAGCAAGGGAATTCCAGAAAAACATCTACTTCTGCTTTATTGACTATGCTGGTAACATTCAAAGCTGGTTTGAAACTCAACATTAAAAAAACTAAAATCATGGCATCTAGTCCCATCACTTCCTGGCAAACAGAAGGGGAAAAAATAGAAGCAGTGACATAGGCTCCAAGAGCACTGCAGATGTAACTGCAGCCATGAAATTAAAAGAAATATGGAATTTAAAGAAAATGTAGATTACAAAATCTTCTAAGATGATTTTTATTGTATTCCAATTATTTCTAAATAATGTATATGCCTCCAAAACCTACAAAATAATCCAGTTATCAATATCAAAGCAAACAGGTTATAATTGCATGAACTCTGTAATTTATGCACTAGAGATGGTTGTGTTGGACTTAAAATTTGGTGCAATCCTGTAGGAGTTTGCTCAGTTAAATTTGAATTTAGAATGTTTCACACTTGTTTTGAGTTTTATTTCACAAAATTCTGAATATTTGCATGAGTGCCAAGTATTTCCAAACAAGAGGCAAGAGAAGAAAAGGAAGAAAACCGTTTCATGGTCCAAAGTTCTAGGACAATATTTTTGCCTCCAATGTCCTTAAAATAACTGTCAATACAGGATCTAGTTAAAAAAAATTAAATATATTATTTAGCTAGCATATGGATGAGCAATACTGGAATGACAACAAAATTACACCTTACCCTTACATTCCCAACATTTACAGATGAAATTCAGTTATTTTTCTACCAATACTCAGAAGAATGGCAAACTATTTGGGATAAAGGATGAACAAAGCTCGGTCTTTGAGATAATGTATATACATAATATGTAATATTCTGAAGGAATGTGTGGATAAATAATGACATAAAAATATTTCAATATATTAGGTGTAAATAGTATTTTGGGAAATAACATAGTCGATGTTGGTCTTCGGTCACTTCCAAATCAGACCAGCTGGAATTATTTCATGTTATGTTATTCACTAACCATGCAACAAATATGCAAGCCAGTGCTTTTCTATTTGGACAGATTTCTAATTTTAACTTGAAAAGGAGTTATGCAGTCTTTTATAGCTTTTGTTAAGATCTGTTGGTGAATTCCTTACAATAATAAGTGATTCAAATTTTTGTGCTCTTTCCTTAATTGTGTGAGTGTACTTATGAACAGAATTTTCTAGCTAAAAACAAATTTTGGTTTAAAATTCTCCCTCATTTTTCAAGCTTCTATAGATGGATAGATTCACATTCAGATTTACTTTATTGGCCAAGCATGGTTAGATACTCAAGGAACTCAAGGTACTGCAGCTCGCAGTAAAATTCAGTATTTACTCGCAACAGTAAATAAAATAAATAAAAGTAAATGAAATAATAAGAGAACAATAAATGAAGTTAGTTATTCAACAGTAAAGTGTGCATCCACAGTATGCAAACAGTAGAAAGGGAATATTATAAAGTGTAGAATTAAAACCAAAATATATTGATAAGTATATAAACACAAAAAATCTATTGATAAGTTTGTAGACAGAACTTCTAGGTTAATTTTGATTTTTTTTGTACTTGTGACCTATCATACAGTGTGAGTCAAGTATTCAGCTGCATGATGGCATGGTGGAAAAATCTGTACATATGTCTGGTTGTTTTGGTATGCAATACTCTATAGCACCATCCAGAGGGAAATGGTTCAAACAAGCTGTGTCCAGGATGAGATGGGTCTACAGATACCTTCTCTGCCCTTTTTTTGACCATTTCAATATATAGGTCCTCTGAGGAGGGCAGTCTAATTGCAATTATTCTTCCTGCAGTTCTTTGGGCCCTGTACCTGTCCTGTATGGTTGCTGCACCAAACCAGACAATTATAGAAATTCACATTTTTCTACCTAGGGAAGTTGGAGTGCCTCAACAGGAAACGGCATTCTAAGGTCAAAAAGAAAGCTGATACATAATTCTTCAATTAAAGTTGTAAGATGACTATACTATAAATAAGGTGTTCTGGCATTCTTCACAATGTTTCCAAGAATGGGATGCCTTCTCATATAGGTACTGATAGACCTATAGACAATGCATTCTGAACTGGCTCATATACATAACTTCCTGCACTTCTCCTGCCTTTTGTACTTGTTCCACAAAGTCACATTCTTTCCTTCTTTCTTTGCATTAATAAATCCATCTAAGTATCCACACAACAATATTTTTCTTGCGTAACATTTTGAGTTTTTAGAAACTCTTTCACAAACTAGCCAACCAAACTGTTTTCATTTTAGACAGTAGACTTTCCAATGTGAACGATAATCTCTTAAATTTTTGAAATTACAACAATCAAGGGAAGTATGGATAACAGCAATCATTACTTGTAGCTTATGAAGGAGGAGGCTTTCTTCTATTTTCTTGAGGCACCTCTATTTTCTTGAAGAATTCACTGCAAAAACAACAAATCCGTCTGTCTGTCTTTCTCTCTTTCTAATTATCTAATACAGTTATTAGATAGTTAATGTTGGTTATCTAAATTCTTATCAGTAGCAATGTCTTTGCAGTAAATCTAATGTATGAGAATATGAATGCAACAATTACCAAGGGCAAAAATGACTATGTATATGCTTAGAATTAAAGAGAATATGAAATGCCAGGCTGCATGAATCACAAGCTGGAATTAAGATTGCTGAGAGAAATATCATCAATCTCAGATTTGCAGACAATATCATTCTGATGGCAGAAAGTGAAGAGGAACTAAAGAACCTGTTATGAGGCTGAAAGAGAAAAGTGCAAAAGCTGGCTTGAAACTCAATGTTAAAAAAACTAAGATCATGGCATGTGGTCCCATCGCTTCTTGGCAAATAGGAAGGGAAGAAATGGAAGCAGTGAAATATTTTATTTTATTGGGCTCTAAGAGCACTGCAGACAGTGACGTAAACCATGAATTAAAAGGCATATGTTTTTGGAAGGAAAGCTATGGAAAATCTAGACAACATTTTAAAAAGCAGAGACATTACCTTGCCGACAAAGATCTTTGTCTTTGCCGACAAAGATCTTTGCCGACAAAGATCTAGTAAAGGTATGGTTTCCCCAGTAGTAATGTATGGCTGTGAGAGATGGACCATAAGGAAGGCTGAGCGCTGAAGAATTGATGCCTTTGAATTGTGGTGCTGGAGAAAACTCTTGGAAGTCCCTTGGACTGCAAGGATATCAAACCAGTCAATCCTAAAGGAAATAATTGGAAAGACAGAAACTGAAGCTGAAGGTCAAATACTTTGGCCACCTAATGCAAAGAAAGGACTAATTGGAAAAGACCATGATGCTGGAAAAGATTGAAGGCAAAAGAAGAAGGGGATGGCAGAGGATGAGTTCATTAGATAGCATCATTGATGCAATTGGTATGGCTTTGAGTGGACTTTAGGAGACAGTGGAGGACAGGGAGGCCTGACATGCTGTAGTCCATGAGATCATAAAGAGTTGGACACAACTTAATGACTGAACAACAACAAACACAATTTAGACTGGCAGCCTAAAAAAACCTAAATTCACTGATTATTTGTCATTCTGTTCTCAAGCACATTCCAGTTAATATTAGTATCTTAATCCCAAATAGCCTATATTTAAGGATTCACACTAGTTATTCAGTAGATCTTAATTCTGAATTGACATTCATGGAATAATGCTTTAAGACTGTAATCTTTTCTATAATCCAATAAATGTTCCTGGGCATCTGTTGGACTGTGCTACAGAAATGTATCTGTTCTACAGACATATAAATCCTCTGTAGGACAGATGGAGATTGCTTCCATCTCTTCTGAGAACATATGGATCAGGGAAGGCAGTTAGTATGCAAACTAGCTCCTCAAACTGTTTCTTCTCTGGTAACTGAAATCTCAGATGTTCTGAACAAATAGTAGAAAGTCTAAGGTTTGCAGTTGTGACATCAAAAAAAGTTCAGAAGCCTGACATTCTCCCCTCCCCTCTCCTTCTCCCATTCATATTATAACCCTAAACTCTGATGCAACTATGAATTTAACAAAATATTTTTCTATTCTACCTTCCTTTAATCATAGAACTTGTTACCAGGGAATCTCCTATCTAGATACTAGCCATTTAGATCCAGACCTAATTTGCTTCAACATGACTTGGCATACCTCTTGAGTAGCTGATAATTATATTTTCAGATTACACAGATGGTTAATTTAGCACTGAATGAAGTATTAAGCTAGATATAGTTGTATAGAGATGAGATCTGTGTATAGCCCAAATTTTCCTTTGAAATATTTTGCAATAGAGGGGCACTATTTTCCTTGATAAAACACAGGTGTATAGTATTCATTGCATTTGTTTGCATCATCCAAAATGTATTGCACATACTCAGAAGGTTCCTCCAAAGCTCAGAGATATGCCAGGCAGTAATTACAGGTATGTAGCAGGTATGTCTATTTGTGCTTGAAAAACACCAGTATTGACTGTTGTTGGGTCTATTCAATTGTCTTCTTAGAAATATCCAAAATAAAATTAAAGTAAAAAGTAAAGCGGTAATGATGCTGTTAAAACATATTGCATCTATACATTAATTTATGGAATTATACTTTAGCAAACTGAAAATGCTTATATAGTGGTGCCTCACAAGACGAGATTAATCCGTTCCGGAAGAACGCTCTTAGCGTGAAATTCTCGTATAGCGAAACGAGGTTTCCCACAGAAAACACTGGAAAATCGGATAATCCGTTCCACGCCCCCCAAAATATTCACTAAAAAATCATTTTTCAACGGAATTTGAGGTAGAAGCGATTGTCCCTAACATCGGAAACAAGTAACCATGATTAACATACGATATAAAGCAGAAATAGAGCAAACGAACCAGCACTTACCGATATGCTTCCAGGCAGCTTCCGGCCTCGGCTTCTGGTAGTCGGCTGCTGTCTGGCGCCCCCTGCTGGCTGGGAGGATCCATTGCCGCCGCTCCCGCGGCAAAACTTCCCTTTCTCTCCGCAAAGTTGTTTCTTGGGCTATTGCCTCCGTACTGAGGGGAGAAGAGACGGCCTGCAGGGGTGGCTGGTGACGAGGGGCGATTTCTGTTTATTTTGGGAGAGGACATGTCTGCTTTTTTTTTTTAAACGTGTGCATGTGCTTTCAGGTTTGGCCAGCGACGAGGGGCGATTTGTTTATTTTGGGGGAGGCGTGTGCGTGTGCTTTCAGAAGTGACTCGGCTGCCATGAGTGGGGGGGATCGCTCTGCAGTCTTGGGAACCTGTTACTCAACGTAGTGAGACCGGATAACCTTCGGCTCCATTGCGAGATTTCGTTGAGTGTCACTCAACGTAATGCTGTTCATGCAGGAAAAGAGGTTCTGTTTATTTTGGGGGAGGGTGTGTGCATGTGCTTTCAGAAGCGTCTCGGCTGCCGCGAGTGGGGGGGATCGCTCTGCAGTCTCAGGAGCCTGTTACTCAATGTAGCGAGTCCGGATAACCTTCGGCTCCATTGCGAGATTTCCCACGTGAGCTTCTCACGCGGTGCTCTTGCGATCAGACGATCCGT
>JANHZU010001965.1:125287-141022 GCA_032468055.1 Acrochordus granulatus
TGATTAACACACGATATAAAGCAGAAATAGAGCAAACGAACCAGCACTTATGGATCTGCTTTGAGGCAGCTTCTGGTTTCAGCTGCTGCTGGCTGGCTTGGAGGATACTGTAACTTTAAGAGGGCCTTTTTTCTCTCAGCTTTTCTAGGCGTCAGAGAAACACTTGGAAGTGCCTCTCTGTTTTTCCAGGTGTCGTGGGCAGTTATTCTTAAAGTGGGCGTTTATTCTTATCACGCTGGGATATTCTTAAAGCCGCATACGTTCGCACACACACAGAAATCCCCCCTTGGAAGTGCTTCTTCCCTCTGTACTATGAGGAGAGAAGCAACAAAGGGGGGAGAGCAGAAATTGACCTTGTCCTTGCCCCAAGCAGAAATCCCCTCTTTGTTGCTGTGTGTGTGTGCACATGCACGCATGGCTTTAAGAATATCCCCATGCGAAGGAGAGGAGAGGAGGGGAAGGGATTTCCTGGAGATTGAATGTCTCTGGAGTTCTGTCTCTTGAATGCCTTTCACATAATGAAATTAATACTTAATTTACTCTGTTTACACAGCAGAAGAGGAGAGCTCCATTGGGAGATTTCCTATGTGAGCTGATTGCACAGTGCTCATTGCGATCAGGAATGTAGGCAGAACGCACACACGCACGTTGCCGCCCTTATGGGAATGGAGTAAGCTGCGCAAGAGGAGAGTTGGCGGAACACGCACACGCTGCTTCAGGTATAGCTATGGTGTAAACTGAATGAGAGGAGAGTTGGCAGAATGCACGCACGTTGCTTCCGTTATGGTAATGGAGTAAACTGCGCGAGAGGAGAGTTGGCAGAACGCGCGCACACTTGCTGCATTAGCAGAACACTTGCACGGGGTTGCTGACTGCAACAATGGAGTAAAGCATGAGGTAAGAGTCGGCAGAACTCTCGCGCGGAGTTGCCTGAATGGAAAATACAGAGCGCGCTTACTGATGACGTGCAAGGTTTGGCATGAAATTTCCTCGTGAGTCGCAGCTCGTCTAGCGGAATATTTTTTGATTAATTTTTTTGCTCGTCCTGCAAGTTTCTCGTCTTGTGAGTTATTCGTCTTGTGAGGTACCATTGTACTAGGAAGTCATGATATGGGACATTTCAGATATATGGAAGGGATGATTTGAAGTATGTTCTTGGAAAAATCTTCCTTGTTTTTAAAAAAATTGCCAGTTATGGGGGTCAAATGCCAAAATGGTGGCTGAAACATCAAAGTCCCATTCCTTTTTTATATGCTTTCATTATACAATTGTAGTTCCCATCTTGACTTTTTGTCTTCTCATCCTCCAGACATATCCCACAATGACTATACCAGTGGTCCATTATCAATATCCACTTGTCCAACCTCCATTTATTAAGACTGTTTCAAGATGGATTCAGGCTATAACTGTTGTTTGGTCATCACTACCACTATAAATGAGAAAGCAGTTTTGTTCTGTTGGCAAAGGGAAGAGGGGAAAAACTGCTACTGATATTGAGTTTTCCTAAATACTTACTTACTATGCCACTGAAAAATCCTAGGCATCTTAAATCACAAACCAGCCAGCTGCATTTTACTGCAGCACAATGTGGGAATCAGCCCAAGGAGTTAATTGATGGTTTAGCGACTCCTTGGAAAACAAATGTGCCATTAGAAAAATTGATTGTCACAATGATGTTCCAATCTTTAACAATCCTAAAATGATTGTCTAAAAAAAACAAGTACAGTTCATATGCACATGAAAGGAAGGACAAGATGTTTTGCAATAATTTTCACTTCCTTCCATGGGAATTAAATGAAAATATTTTGTGAAACGGATACATACAAGACTGTGTGCAAATTTGAAGATGCTTAGTTAGCTAAGGAAGATGAACAGTTTCCAGGTACAAATGTTCAGTGCAAAAGTAGCATTACAGTTGAAGAGTGAGAAATTACATACCGTTTACAGCTATTTGAGCTGTAAATAGCTTAAAAAACTTATCTAAACTGCAGCAATTCTGACACTTGGTTTAAATTAAAATTCTGTTGTTCAGTGTTTTTCCCCTGACACATATTGTTACCCTAAAACAAAATACCACAACATGACTGGAGCTCAGAAAATGGCACACTGTAATAAATCTCTCAGCTCAAATTATTAAATAAAAAAATATTAAAGGAGCAGTTCAACCAGCTTCTTGTTGTTTTATGTTGTTGTTAAAGGTTGAACAATTTGGCATAGGAGACCTTACTACTAATTAAAAGACAAATATCATTTCATAATGACTCTAATGTTGCCAGAACAACAAAAGACATTTCTTTTCCTCACTACAAACAAAAAATATCAAGGAAGGCCACAGGGAAGATCACAGATGATGCTAATTGAATGTCTAAAAATAAAAATGCTGTAATATAGCTCATCGTATTTTGTTATTATCCCACATATTGTAGGAACTAGTGTTTTACTGCATATTACTACAACAGAGGGAATTATTGAAATAACCTATGGCTTTCCACTGCAAAAAAGCTGCTTTCTGATTCAGTGCAAATAAATTAGGAGAATTTATTATGAATCAATGGAACAACAACCTCTCTAGTTCATTCAGCATGTAATTACACTTTCTTTAAAAGTACCAAAGAAAGGATTTAAATTTATCACTGCTCATTAAGCTTGAAAAGGACTGTGTTAATTGGATGTCAGCCTTGTTAATTCACTGACAAATGAAGACCATATGATTTATACAGGATTGCCTGAAGTTTATGAATTTACTGACCTCTCTAAATTTTTTGAATTGTAGGTAAATTATAGGAATTTGGAATTATTAGCTGGAAGATGACAGAATGTAGCATAGTGTAAGGATCTTGCAAGATTATTTCTCATTGAAATATGAACTGAGTATTTTAAGATATGAAATAAAACTCAAAATGAAGATAGAAGAATTCCCAGAAGATGGCCATTATTTGAAAAACACTTTTCAAAGGTATCCCACATTCAACCCTATGAAATATAGTGTTTGTCTTAGACAAGCAGGTGGCAAATTCTTGTACATTTGGCAAGTCTTCAGGCAAAGGAACGCAGCAGCCATTGGACAATGCTGACCAAGGAGACTGCTGATAGGCCACTTCCACTCAAGACTCCGTCCTTTGGTCATCACTAATTCCTACAATATATGGGATAATAACAAAATACGATGAACTATAATACAGCGTTTTTATTTTTAGACATTCAATTAGCATCATCTGTGATCTTCCCTGTGAACTTCCTTGATATTCTTTCTTTGTAGTGAGGAAAAGAAATGTCTTTTGTTGTTCTGGCAACATTAGAGTCATAATGAAATGATTAATTAGCAGTAAGGTCTTCCTAGGTCAAATTCTTATGCCACCCCAAATCACAGAAGCTCAGATGAGCCTTAGATCTGGTGATCTGCCACCTGCACATCCATCTATTCTTAGGTTATGAACTATATATAATCGGACATGCATCCAGATTTGGTCCATAGACCACAGTTTTCTGACCCCTGAAAACTGAAGGGATGAATGTTAACTTGTAATAATCAATTACTGCAAAAGGTCAGCTAAGCTAAGAGAAAACTCATGGAAAAATAAAATATGATATTGCAGATTCCACAAAAATATGTATGTTTAGTGCAAAAGAGTGACATATTTTGTGTAAAACATCACATTTTTTAAAATTTGTTGTAAAGTATTTGGAAGCAGTTATGAAAGTGCTCAGGTTTCAGACAAACAATTAATCAGTGACATATTGCTGAGAAAGCTAAGAGAATATTGAAGAGAGAATTTAAGCAATATTTCCAACTGCAGTGCAGGCCTCTGTTTTCAGTGAGACTTATTCATAGGCAAATGTGCTTCAGATTGCAGTATCTGAAAACACTATTTAATTAAGAAGCATATTGAGAAAATCATTCTTCTGTATGTCCAGGACTACTGGTCCAGCCCATCCCAATCTGCATTGTGTATATAGTATGTACAGAAATGATGATTTGTGAATAAAGTTGCTAGTTGCTATTAGTTTCCTGAACATATTAAATACAAAGCCCAAAGTTTCCTTTTGCCTTCATTCTATATATTGCAGTAGATTAGACTTTAATTTAAATCTTGTTCAGTCTAGTTGTGGCATAGCTGTCACAAGATCAAAATCAAAGCACAAGAAAGTGACAAGGAATACAAGGTTGGAAGCTGAAATAATTATTAACAACAGAGAGTCCCTCTCTGAAGGAGATGGTCAATTCAAAAATGTGAATAATAAAATGAACAGGAAAAAGGCTCAAAATGTAATTTTTCAGTTGGAACACAAATCAGATAGGCAACTTTGGATTGCTCATGTATTTTGCAAATTATATTGGAAAATGCATGCGAAATTTTAAAATTCTTTCGTAAATGAGGTAAACAAGATTAACTCAAACTTTATGCTATATTGCCTAGAAAAGAAGTTTCTAGTACTTTTAATATAGCAATAATATTTGTTCTCCCTCTAATCCTGCACAAGATATTTGCAAGGCATGGAGGGGGGAAGGGAAGGGAAGCAAATGTTTTATTCATACTTTTAGATCATCTACAGGCTCTTTCTTATTGCCATGTTAATGTGTTTTCCTCAATTCAATGAGATAATACAAATTTTTTGTCAGCATACTTTGCACTGCTTCATTTTTTGGCTTCATTCTTGCTAAACAATAAGGGTAGTAAATGGTTTAATGCATGACAACTTAAAAAAAAGGAACAGGTGGCTTCCTTTGCTATCACCTGCCAATGGGAACAACCATCAACTGCTTTTCTTATAACAGGAGGTGAGATATAACAGATGGCCCGATCTATGGAATTAATCTGTCAAAACTTGCTCATGAAATTGCTGGTCAGTGTGTTGGGAGGATGCAAGTCTGCATTACTCAACAGCATCTATTCCATCACTACCACAAATCAACTGCAGCTTCAGTTATTTTCAGTAGGTAGAAAAGTAAAGCAGGATATAGATGTTGTTCTTCAGCCCATTTAAATGATGGGAGATGCTTCCCATTAATGCAGGTGAGAAAAAGTTCTCCTGCCTCACCAACAAGCACCTATCCATTCCATGGATCAGCTTGAAACAGCACAAAATTCACCAAAGAGTATAAAACAGAGACTTAAAAATAGGTCTCATTATCTCCTGAAGCTCTCCAAATAACAGGCGAAAAAATGAGGTGATATCTCTTCCTTCCCAGGCTACCGGTGAAGATGTTGTTATTTTAAGTAACCCAACCACTAAATATCATTTAGTGGTTGGGTTACTTAAATACACAACAAAAAGCCAGCAGGTAAAATATAAGTTCAAAAGATCCTGAAGAGGCATTGATAAAACAGCTTATGAAAGGTACAGCAGAACTTCTGTACCATCCATCCCTGCAAGTAATTTGTAGCTGGTGTAAGAGAACTCCAACTGATGTGATGAGTAAATGGGTGAGGAAGTCACAAATCACTTTTACAGGCATTATAGAAATCTTTATAGAGTCTGACTACATTCACCTTTATTGTTTAAAATTATTTTTATCCTCATTTGTTTACAATCTTACACATCTTAACTACTAAAACAGTTCAGTAGTGGCTGAGTTACTTAGACTAAGATTTCTATAATGCCTGTAAAATAAATTGCAAAATGTAAGCCTGAAGTGAGCCTCTCGAGGGAAGCATTCCATATATAAGTTAACTCCTGAAAAGATTCTTTTTAGGTGACCTATTTTGCTTCATAGAGTAGGATTACATAGAAGGCTGAGAATTCTGGGAATCGGAGACCATATTTTAAGGAATATACTGCTGTAATCTGATGCATTCAGGTAATGTTTAATGTTCTTTGCAGTTTCTGTAAAAGTGACTTCCTCACCCATTTACTCATCACCTCAGTTGGAGTCCTCTTACACCAGCTACAAATGACTTGCATGGACAGATGGTAACAGAAGTTGCGCTGTACCTTTCATAAGCTGCTTTATCAATGCCTCTTCAGGATCTTTTGAACTTATATTTTACCTGCTGGCTTTTTGTTGTGTAAATGATAGTTATTGTCCCTTCTTGAAAAGGTTGACATCTGTTACCTTGGGGCTATGTAAAGATTTTTTTTTTTCAGTAATAACTCCCGTTCTGATTTTCTCCCATATTTAAAAGCATGAAGAACTACTGGCACTATTGTCTCTCTTTTCCTTTGATGCCTTTGATATTTTCCCCATTCAACATTCAGACTGCAAATACACTGGGGACAAGAAACCAAACTCTTGCATCTGAAGCTCTATAATGTACTATGATTAGTTATTGCAGAAAACAAACTAAAAGAAAACCCTTCAGATCAAAGCAGACAGAATAAAAGTGTGCAAAGAGAAATTGTGGAAATATGCTACAAAATGTAAATGCAAACTAAAGCAGATAATAAATACATGTATCATTTTATTATGAACCAGCAATCTAAGAGGAAGCAACCATTAAAGAGATGGCTTGTATTTCTCTCCTAAACTTTGCTCGTGTATGATTTTTTGCTTGGTGCTACTAAAGAAACTCTTCAGGGAAATATATGCTTTGCAAAGATTGTTTCAACCGTCTGCTGCTAAATATTTTCTTTGGTGCACCTATTCTGTTCCATGAATCCCATCTCAACCCACTGAACTTTCCATTTGAGATGCATGTGATTCTGATAGCAAAAAAAGGCAAAATATGTTTCACCCTGGTTTTCATAGTTAACATTGAGCCTTAACTTCCAAACAAGCTACATACTTATGAGAATCTAATGCTACACAGAGAGCCAAAGTAAAGCCAATATAAGAGAACAATGTACATAAGAACTTTGTTTTGTTTTGTTTTTATTGCAGCCTATTACACTGTTGAAGAGATAAATTATTCCATTTCAATGGCAGCTTGTCCCTCTGGCAGTGGGAGCTATAATGATAAAACAATGTGTCAAACTTTATTTGCATTTTACAGCTTTTCTTTGACACTGTTACATAAATTCTCTATATGCAAAGTATACATGTCATACATGAAGGTCTTTCTGTTCATTCCCATGCTACAGAGAGCTCCCTCAGTCTGAAAATGCCTTTTAACATTTATGTATTCAGGGTGGAATCACTGCCTAGAATAGAATCTCAGCTATAAATCAAAGTTTTGATACAGAACTTTTGAATATAGAAGTGAAACCATTTCTTTTCATCTGAAATTATTTTTTAAATAAGTGCTTTAAGAAATATTGCTTTGTCTACTCAAGTGGCAGAGACATAAATCTGGCCCACATCTGCAACAACTGGCAATTTTATTCATTTTTCAATTTTAAAGAAAAATTAATGTCATTTTCCCCTACAGTTTTTCACAGGAAAAGATTTCATTGAAGGGAAAAATTATTTAACTTGTTCTGCAGATTTGTTTCAAGAACAGCCTTTTATAAAATGCTACCTACTTTTTCCCCAATGAATCTGAAAAAGTGGAACTTTCTCAGGTTTAAAGGCAAAAGCTGAAACAGATTTCAAAGGGCACATTTTGTTAGCTTGGTTCTGCACATTTTTATGCCCTACATTTTGTTTTAAATATGCTTCAAATTGGATTTTTTAAAAATCACTTGACACATATACCTGACAACAATATCAGTTAAATTTCATTTAGGTTCGATTTGCAGTTATAGCACATACTGTGTAGCAAATGGACAATGTAATTCACATTTGTACAGTTAGCTATGTTCAGATTTCATCTCTCTACTATTTTTTTCTCTTTGGTTAATAAAAAGTCACCATCTTCCTCCACTAATTGCTCTCCCTGACATTAGCTATCAGAGAACATTATGGGCCTAAATCTGAATTTTCTGGAGTCACCATCCAACTCCTGACACTTTAGAAAACAAGTTCTTCGTATATCTTCAGTTGCCTGAAGAAATGGTACTATTGATCAAATTACATGTTTCAGTAAATTCCTATATGAACAAAGACAGCACAATCTTTAGAGGGCACAAGGTTAAATACAACATTGTTCAGCAAATTTGAATGTATGTTTAACTATTGAATAGCAGTTGTTTACGATTCAAAATAAGGAAAAGTAAATGTAGCAGGTACAAAAGTTTAGACCAAATCTATGGCCCTAAACAATAGCTGCCAAATATTTTTATAGTAAACTAAGAATTTTTTAATTTTCCCAGTTTCTTGCAGAAGTCTTCTAGATCAAGAATAATTGTAGGTCTTTGCATAAACTGAACGTTTGACTTCATGCCACAGATTTTCAGTAATATCAGGTCACTGTGAAGGTGATTCTAAACCCTTTATGTTGTTGTCTTGGAGTGATTGACAACAAATCATGATTGACTTGGAGTTATGAATCAGGAGTTATGAATTAATAAATTATTATTACAGTTCATCACATAGCCAGCCAGATGTTTAGATTGGATCTGGCATTTTTATCGACTTATCGAGTCCATGGTATTTGCCTTGCCATGTCTCTTTTCCATTCTTTGTTTGAAATTTCTTGTAGACCAGTTTGGTCTCTCCAGTAGTCATTAAGTCTTCATGGTATACAAGTTTTACTATCCTTCAGATATTCTTCCAATGCCTGTTTTTCTTCTTCAATTGTCTGGTGTACTTTCAACATTCCATGCCCACCTATTTTCCTTGATAAGTAGAGTCTATCAATATCACTGGATGTTGGGTGATAGAAGTTATGATTCATCATCATTATTTTTCTGATCACCCTATCTAAGGCTTTTATTTCTGCTTGAATCCAGTCCATCATCATCATCATCATTGTATCAGTCAATGCTGTCAGAATATATATATATACTTATGGAACTAGAGTATTTTCAATACCATGGGATAATAAATCAGCTAAGCCTTCTGAATTCAGGGACAGACATAATCACATGTATTAATTAAATGTGTTTTAATTGAAATCCTTCCTTTTTGCCCAAAGATTGTACTCTCTAATTAATATACATATTTCAAGATATCAGTAGTCTAAATATTTTTATTCAAAAAAACTAAAAAAGGACAGAAATGCAAATATACTTCTCTTTTTAAAACATTATAAATTGCTAATGATAAAAGGATACAATTTATAAAATTTGTTGTTGTTGTTCAGTCACTAAATCATGTATGATTTGTCACAACCTTAAGGACTGTAGCATGCCAGGCTTCCCTATCCGCCACGGTGTCTCAGAGTTTGCTCAAATTCATATTCATATCATCAATGATGCTCTCTAACCGTCTCATTCTCTGCCATCTCCTTCAACCTTTTGCCTTCAATCTTTTCCAGCCTCACAGTCTTTTTCTATGAGTCTTCTCTGCACATTAGGTGGCCAAAGTATTTGAGCAGCTTCAGTATCTGTCCTTTTAATGAACAATCAGGGTTGATTTCCTTTAGGATTGAGTGGTTTTTTCTCCTTGCAGTTCAAGGAACTCTCAAGAGTTCATTCCAGCATCACAATTCAAAGGCATTAATTCTTCGATGCTCAGATTTCCTTATTGTCCAACTCTCACAGCCATACATGATTACTGGAAAAACCATAGCTTTGACTATACGAACCTTTGTCAGGAAGGTAATGTTTATGCTTTTTAATATGCTATCTAGTTTGCCATAGCTTTCCTTCCAAGGAACAAGCATTTTTTAATTTCATGGCTTTAGTCTAGAAGGTAAAATCTGTCACAGCTTCCATTTTGTCCCCTTCTATTTGCCAGTATTAATAGGACCAGATGCCATGATCTTAGTTTTTTTAACATTGCATTTCAAACCAGTTTTTGCACTCTCCTCTTTCACTTTCATTAAGAGAACTCTTTAGTTCCTCTGCCAGTGCAGTGGCATACTGGTTTAATGATGCCAGTTGTGGCAACTAGAAATAGCCAGCACTCTGGCAGTTTGATCCACAGCACTACACGATGGTCTGAGCTCCTATCATTCACCTCCAGCTTCTGCCCACCCAGCAGTTTGAAAACATGTAAAAAATGCAAGTAGATAAATGTACCTCTTCGGGGGGAAGCCAGCCAGCAGTGACGGGAGCTGTGAGTCAGCACTGGACTTGCCATTTCAAAGGTGGAGTAGGAGCCATGGAGGATTTCCTGGATGTGAACATCATTGGCCAGCTGAGGGGGAGCAGGTTTTAAATGTATGTATACTGTCTAATTTGAATTGTAGGCCACCAAGAGTCTTCCAAAATTGGCAGCATATAAATATGAGAAATAAATAAAATTAGAGAGGTATCGTCTGCATATCTGAGGTTGTTGATATTTCTCCCAGCAATCGTAATTCTGGCTTGTGATTCATCCAGCCTGGCATTTCATAATGTACTCTGCATATAAGTTAAATAAGAAGTTTTGTTGTACTCCTTTCCCAACTAAAATTATTATGATTAAAAAGAAAGGAACATTTTCAAATGAAGTCTTTTGTTCAGAAAATTGCTAAAGCAAAAGAAGCCTATTTATAACTTAGATAAAATTAGCCAATTCTTTAAAACTACTTCATACATAAAGAAAATTAGTTTGGATGTATAGGCATAAACTGTAGGCAAAAAAGAACTTATTTTCAAGTTGAAACCATGGGTAGTGTCTTTTAGGAAAAAAATTGCATAAAATTAGTCTCAAAGGCATTACTAATAGTAATATTTATTCTGAGGTTATAGATCCAGATGGCATGACTCTGTAGTGAGAGGTGTTTTAATTGCCTTGTCTACTCCAAATGCCCTCTTTTTTTCATCAGTACTCAGAGAACTCAAATAAAGTTTGGCTTCTCCCTTTTCTTCTATCTAAGCAGATGGTCGTCCTGATCAACCTTACTTCCTCAATTCAGAATTTTGTAGGAAATTACTTTTTCTTTTGATTCTAACTTTGTTAGTCTTATCTTGCTTTCACAAAGCAACATTTTATTACTTTCATCACATAACCAAATAATTACCTTTATTAAATAATCCCTGATTGATTGGGAACGCCAAAAGGAGAAACAATAACTTGAGAAATGGCAGCTATAAGTTACTCTAGACTCTTCAGCCCCAAATCAAATTTTCATATTTGAAATGCTTGGCCACCTCTCAAGCTGGTCACTCATGTTGCATGCACTGGAGCACAGATTCAGAGAGAGTGGAAGATGACATGGTAAGCTAGCTGGAAGGTTAGGAACAGCAAAGCAGTTAGTTTTTATAGCAACGTTATTAGTTTAGCTTGTATTCTGAAGAGAAACAATACAGTACTACAAATCCAAGAAGATTGGGTAAATATGTAATTAGTGAACAGAGATGACTGAATCATTAGAGAAACTGTAAATTATGGGTTCACCTGTTCCCAGGCTCTTCTGTATGACAACACTAATGTGTTGTTATCCAATTTAGGAATATCTTAAATTCTGTTAGATAGGCAGAGTTGCGCATGTGGTTGAGATACTTGGCCTGTTGGCTGGAAGGTTGGCAGCCCAAGTTTGACACCTGGCACAACAGGACAAGCTCCAGTTGCTTCAGCAACTGCCAACCTACCAGTTCGAAAGCATGCAAATAGATAAAGAGGCACCGCCTACTTCAGTGGGAAAGATAACAGCGTCCATGCACCTTCGGTGTCTAGTCATGCTGGCCACATGACTATAGAAATGTCTTCAGACAAATGCTGGCTTTATTCCATGAAGTGATACTCCATGGGACTGGAGAACAATTCTTTCTTTCCTCATAACTTTTTCTGCAAGAGGCATGAGGAAGATAATAGATCCATTCCTTCCTACTTGCCCCCAGTTTTCCTGCCATCCATGGCAAGTTTTTCCAGCTTTATTTTCCTTCCTACACAGTGTCAGCTGCTGATAAGAAAAATCATGACCAATCGTTCTCCTGAATATGTTGTGGGACAGATTTGGACACTGTGTATTGGTATCTAGGATAGAGTCACTGCTATCAGTAATTTGAAGAAAAGATGTGTGTTCAAGCCATATACATTAACCAAGAGAATTGGAGGTATTACCTACAATGAAATGGAACACCAATCACACAATACCATTTCTACAGCAAAAGTTAGAAAATGCCATTTTTATTGTGGAACAAAAATAACCCATGATACATTGTATTACTTTGCATCAGGCCAAACGGGGCATAGATGAGCTCACAAATGTTTTCAGCAATCTGATTACTTTCTAGTCTGAGTTAATTATTTCATTGAACTCCATCTCTTCTGGAAATCATTACTGCTGGGAAACCTGACTTATAATCTATGATCAAAAATGCAATGTTTCTGATCTACAGTGCTATGGCTGGGTTGTCTTGGGATAAGACATAGTAAGGCTATGGAGGTAGAGGGAATTAGTAGTACTCAAGGCAGAACCAGAGGCTCAATATCCTAAACTTCCGATTCCATTAACTCCACCTTCATTTCTGCAAATCTAGAGATATTCTGAGCTTGTTTTGAAACCCTCATAAGATCAATATATACATTTCTGATAAAAAGTTACTTTGTGCAATAATCATGTTCTGTTTAGTCTTGATGGTTGTCAAAATAGAACATTTTAATAGATTAATAAAATTCACTTTTCTTTATACAGGAATGTGTTTTGAAATGTATTCTCTTATATGTCAGTATACTAAGTTAATTATACCACATATAATTAACTTTATTTATTCAATTTCTGTAACTGCCCAATCCAACTAAGTTGGTGGGATGTAGGTAACAGAATATTGTCTTGCAAGGTAATCCCTAAAGAGATGCTGACTTGTATTAGAACAATGTGATTGGGATAAAACTGAGTTTGGGTTGTAACTTTGGCTTGCTGTACCCAAAGTGACTAGTATTATGCTTATCATTAGCTAGATATACTGCAAGTGGCACGTAACGTCATCTTATAGCAGCACATATGTCTATGGGTATAGTTCAGTAGAATCTGTGAGCCATGTGCTCCTTTTCTTCCGTCTCTTTGGGGAACATTGTAGGTTTATCTAACCTATACTGAAAAAGAATTCATGATAAACAGCATGGCTTCTACTTATTGATTCTTTTCTTTGACCGCTTTTTAAACTGGTATTTTAACTTTCCAAGAACTATTTTTATCAATATTCAGATTTTAAAAAATACAACATCTCAGCTCCAGTCTTACACCAAAACTTATTCTAAACTGTTAATGTTTAGAAACAGTGTTCTCTCTCTCCAAGCCAATATATGTTTGACTTGATCTTAAAGCTTCATGTAAATGATTGTTGTATAAATGTTCCTTGCAGTTTTATGCCAGATCTTATCAGTTAGAATGTGATAAATTGTGATAAAAAACATCTATCAATAAAAGATCAAATTGCCAGACTGCCTCAACATTAGGAAGTATAGCTATTGCCATTCAATATTTATGTACTGGCACAAATCCTTCACCACCATCACTGCCACCACTCTTTTAAAAAAGAATTGAAGGTTTCCATAGCTATTCCAAAAGATTTATTAGTTTGTCTTTCAGAAGCTTGTGTGAGTTTGATTAGTTTTTGTGTGGATGAGGGTTAAATAACAAATAGTCTTGTTCAAATACTTTTATGGTTCAATCATATCTTTTGAAATATGGACCAGATATGCATTATTTATGCAAGAATGGTCAGGGTCACACTGCAAAGCTGTTTCCAAGAGCTGCAATCCAAAAAAGGAAAAAGAAGAAGAAAGCAGGCATTAAATAATTCAGATGTCATTGAGGAAAAATTGGAGGACTTGTCGGGCAAATATCAAAGCAATCTAAATCTACTGTGTATAGAAGATATATCAGGCAACGCAAAGCATGGTTATTATTCTGCAAACATTTTGCTGGCACTGCAAAGTCTGAAGAGCATAGATTGCAAAATGAGACATCTTCCATTTGAAAATGATCTGCCTCCCAATTTTCACAATTTTTACACAGTAGATAGAGTAGATAGACAGACAGACTACCTTTTAAATAACAGCTTTCAAATTAATCATGAATTTAAAGTGTATGGGGTGTCATCCTCTCTACAGCTGGAGAAATTGTCAAAGCAGGGTAGCAGAAAGCAGCCTAATATACTACACCTGAACAGCCATTGGGTACTCCTGCATGACAGATGTAACTTAAATGAAGTATACTTCTCACAGTTATGCAGTATTACTCACAGTCTATCCCCTTTATAGGATTTTAATAAAACTTTTCAGCACATTATGGGAATCCAGCCACTTTAGTAAATAATGGATAAAAGTGATAGACACTTTCTCCAGTGGTTTGGTGCAGAAGTGAATGTTATTACTGTGGTGAAGGAAACAATAAAGGATCTCACGCAACAAACAGCTCTAGGTGTTGCCACCCTTAATGTTTGCAGTCAAGATTACAAATAATCTTATAATTATTCTCCCATTATACATTATTATTTTATACTGTACATTATGTTTCTACCACTTCATAAGTAGCTTTAACATTAAGAATGTTTATATAGAGATCTTAATATTTTAATATCATATTGTGATATTAAGTAACACTAGCTTGTAGATATCTTTTATAGGCTTCGCTAAATAGCAATAATTCTTATTGATGCTATGGTATGTTCTTTTATGACCCAAATAAAATTTGAAATTAAAAAATAAATAAATTTGTGGCAGAAAAGCTAATCCAGCTGCATCTCTCAGAAAGCTGAACTGCTTATCTATCATTTTCTTTAGTGAAATGTCAGAACCATGCTCAAAAGCAAAGAATAAACAGTTTATCAGATGTTCATTTCAATAATTTTAAATCTGGGAAGCTAAAATGTTTTTGCATCTTTCTCACTTTTCATAATCATATTTGTTCCCAATCTCAGGCATGTACTGAAGCTAAAGAAGTTGTTTGGAAGGAAAAATAGATCTGTTTTCTCAGTCATGATGGGAATGCAATCCTACAACTATTATGGCTGCTTTATTTTATGTGTACTTTGATCCTGAAATTGAATTGTATATTTTATGGCATTTTTCAAATATCTGTTGAATTCCTGATCTCACTATGGGGATGGTTCCTAGATATCCCTATGTGTACTTTGTGGACTAATGAAAATACAACTAAAATCCACACTTAAAATTGGATTTATGGAACAATATAAAAAAATAATGTGTAACATTTCCTAATAAATGTGGCATCAAATAACATTTCTCAATTAAGGAAATATGCGTGCAATTTTCATTCACTTCATCTTTTTCACATTTCTTTGCAGCTCCTCTCCATTCCATAATTTCTAGCAATATTAAAATGCCAGTGATCAGTATAAAAATCATAAATTTATTGGAAACCATACTTTCTTGTCAATATGCTTGTCAAAAACATCACATTGGGATCCATTGAAGGTACAATCAGTTATTTTCAGTGTTAAATCATGTATTCCCTGTACATCTTAAGCACCACAAAATTTAGTAAAAAAAATCCTTCTACATTAATATAAGTAATAGGAATTGCTGCCTTGTTCAATGCATAGTATCTCATGAGACCTTGCAGTGGAATCCTGGTTAAAGCTACAGCAATACATTCTAGTTACCTCCTGTATACATATAGTACTGTGCAAGTCCACCATGGTTTTGTTAAAGACAGACAAGAAAATGCATTCTTCTTAAAGAATGAAGGCAGACCAAAGAAGTTCACTTTCCTCTCTCACAATTATTAGGCGCTGCTTTTAGTATAGGAGGCACCAGATTTTACTTCAAACTGCAAAAATACAAATACAGTGGTGCCTCACAAGACGAGATTAATCCGTTCCGGAAGAATGCTCTTAGTGAGAAATTCTCGTAAAGCGAAACGCAGTTTCCCATAGGAAACAATGGAAAGTCAGATAATCCGTTCCACGCCCCCAAAA
>JANHZU010001967.1:5443-36362 GCA_032468055.1 Acrochordus granulatus
CTAATCAAGAAAATTATAAAGTTCAGTTTTGCTTGGCCATTTTCCATGGTCTCTATAATTGATTCTGACTATTTCTTCTAATATTGTTTTAGAGTTGGAACTGGATGTAGCGACTGAACTCATGGCAGCATTAAAGTATTCACAAAGTTAAAAACAAAAATGGATTGCAAGGCTTTCCAAAATCAGAGTCACAGGCTTACTGACAAACACAGTTCAACTTAAGCAGGTATACATTGCAGGCCAAATCCTTATTTCATCACTACCCTGATAGGATCTGAGCTGACAGTGACTGACCAGGAGAGGGATTGTGGAGTTGTAATAGACAGCTTGATGAAAACATTGGAAAATTCATTCTCAGGATTACTAGGCAAGGGTGAAAAAGGAAATTTCAGATAAAGTGACTCTGTTTTACAGATCTATGTTGTGGTTATGTGGTCAGCAAGTAGTGAAGAACATATAAATGGAAATTATAAAAAACCTAATTCCAATGTTGCTTTAAGTTGATATGTACACATCTGTGTGTGTGTGTGAAGAAAAAGCTTTTTTACTGTAATATTTTATCCAAAATTACACATATTAGTTGAATGGTGGCAGATTGTTGTTCTTGGGTGCCCACAATTAATGGACAACCATTAATTTATTTATGACAACCCCACTTTAATGATACTGATGGGTAGATAAGAAATATGTGTCACGCTGAAAAGATTGGTCATTACCCCTCCTCTAAAGTAACCATATCCCAAAGGGGGAAAAAACATGTAGGACTTTCCTTGGAATTCTTTTAGTCCAGAAAAGTTGAGAATACTGCAGTTCACTGCCACAATCACAGTGAATACACCTAAACTCCAGAAGAAGAAATATGTTGTAGCTTTTAAGCAACAGCAACAGAGCAGTGTGGTTAATGGATGCTGCAGTTCATATTGGCAGATGTATCTGGAACAAAGATATCTTCAGAGAGTTTTAAATTTACAGGATAGGAATTCTTTTCTAGCAGTTTAAGAGTGCAAATCTGTTGAGATCACATGAATCTTTTATGGAGCTTAGGCTCTGTTTTTAGCCGTGTAGAGATCACACTGGTGTCTGCAATGTACAGAACATTGTTATTCAGAATTTCTAAGCTGATTTTTTGTTTTTGATCTTGTGAAAGTTAGCCATGGTGGATAACAAGGTTAACAGCCACGTATTGATTTTAAAGTTCGGTGATTTTAATTCGGGTGTGTGTGCATTGAGTTCATGTACAGCAAATAAGAATGAATGTATGTTTCCATGTGTATTCTTGTTTGCTAGGTCTTTCTTTGCAGCTATTAGAAAGCCGGGAGTATTTGAGGAATGATAGAAAGATGCACAATGTTTGTGTGTGTCACTGCAAATATTTATTTTATATTCATTTGGGTATTCTGAGTAAATGAAGGAAGAGTTTCTCAGGGCTATTAAAATTTAAGTACTTTGAAGTTACTAAGCAGCTCTATATTCATATATGCTTACTTAAAAGAGAAACCTTGAACATGACACTTTCTACTGCCCCTCCTCACTCTATCTGCCTTTCAGCAATCTAGGCTGGGGTTAAATTTGTGAGGAAAAAAATGCTTTTCACTAAATATGTTCTAAAATGAAAGTATATCATATAAAAGGAAGATACAAGCCTTATCACGATTCCCTGCAAACAGAAGAATGAATATATGTTTGCATTGTATTATTTGATTTAACATGTTTTATTTGAATGTATTATTCAGTTTATTGTATTATTCCATTTAACATGTGTTAATGAAAACTTCTCTTACCAAAACAATTGTTATACTTCACATTAGGTTCTTCTCAGAATTAGTTCTGCAAAAAACTTTCTTTTTTATATATGTATCCCCAACTACCCACCACGCTATGATGTAATGCATCACATCCACACAGGTAAATTACTCCTTATTTTATTAAATGTTCTTTGTTTTAGGCTGTGGCTCTAATGCCCTAGAATAAGGGAATAATATACTGCACCACTTCCTTAATGCTGGTGAAAACAAAACAGTTCCTAGCGTGGATGCAGTTATCGGCATCCATGCTCAACTTTGAATACTCTTAATATTCTTCGCAATGTCTCTTAACATTTTGAGGAGGGAAGGCATGGGTCCAGAAGCTATTCACACCTTTTTAGTCTTGTTTAGGCAAGACGAGGCAACTCATATCCTATGCCAGATGTTGGATACAATGAAGTAGTAGCAATACTTAGCCATCATTAGATTCTTAGAGTTTAGAAAGTGCCATTGCTAAGGAATAGTCAGCCTACTTGGACCAGGACAGAAAAAAAATTTGACAGTTCTACACAGGTTAACTAAACTGCTCTGTTCAAACTTAGTCAAATTCTTTCAAACACAAGACACACTCTACGTACAATCTACATACTGCAATTACATGAGAATGCCATTAAACAGTTGATTCTCCTTGCTCAACATGAGGGTAAGGTTCCTCTTATAGCCACACTCGCTTTTTCCACCTATCCCACATTTCCAAGGACTCTGTGACTTTTGATTCATGGACTTGAAGCTGGTGGTTGTTACTTGTTGACATAAATGATCTTTCTGCCTCAAGAACCTCTTATTTTTGGTTTATCTCTCACAGAGTTTCTTTCTTATGCCTTGTGATGTCTTCTTATATTTCTAGTCTCTGTGAAGCAATAAAGTCCCTGCCTCAGGTGGTAGGCTAAACAAGGGCTCTTCCTGTTGTTCATGGCCATTCCTACTATAATTCTGATGTTCTTGAGCAATGTACTACTCAATGCACACTGGAGCACAATGTGGTGCTACCTCCATTCCAGCCAGTGCCATCCATTTTGCAGACTTCTGCCAATTTACTGGCATGTTCATCAGAAAAGTTGTATTTGAGGTGATGAAGGAGGACAGTTAATCTCCTTTTTCATGTCCCCATTGCCTTGCTTTTCTTTCTCCTGATCCAACTCCTGCACAGTTCAACTTTATAAGTATTTGAAATTGAATTTCTGCAAATATATCTGGCAATTCCTAATCCATATATCTGTATCAATTCCTGCAAAGTTTCATTTTTTTTTCTGATTCCTCTTTATGTTTTTCTGGCTCCTCTGTGTGTATATCCAAATACTGATGCACACAGGAATAAAAGGGAGCAAATAATAGTTGTGACTTACAAGAAATAACATTTCTATGAGAAAGAAAATGGATATCGTTAACTCCAGTGCTATTATTGCAGTTATGGAACATCGTACTTTAATGAGAAAGCCTGAATGAATCCAAAGTACAGGAAAATAGAATTGCAGCAAAAATAGCTACTTTTAATTTCTCTGCTGCTTGGTATTGAAGATGTAGTATTTGAAATAAATGTCACTAGCAAAAATCAAGAGATTACTCCTGATATTTTGAGAACCATGGCAAATTGAAGCCAACAAATAATTCCACCAGGATTACTGTTTAAATGAATTATTTTTAAATGTTTTGAAAATGGAAAGAAGAGCTGGCAAAGCAATTTAGTGTTGAGGCTGCCTTTCCAGCTGTGTAGACATTTAGATGTCACTGTAAAAAGCCATTTGATTAGGAGGCATGAGAGAACTCCTTCACAGTTTCCAAACATTTCCAAATGGATTTGGGAGGTAAAACACCAGATCTACACTGCATAGTCTACTAAGTTCAATAATATTTGTACAGTACAAAGAATATCATGTACATTTGGAATACTCTACAATGCTCAAAAACTCAGCAAAACAACATCTGTGATCTTACATTGCAAAACTAAAGATAGTATTGACATATGACAACATGTATACTGAAGATGTAACATAGTAGAATGAAGTTTTGCTCCTCAGTTCATTTATAACTTGAACAAGAGTTGACCAATTAACTCTTAATTATCATAAAAATTCACAAGGTTGTATTTGCAATCTACAAAATAGTTGTCAGTGAAATAATGGCATCTAATTAGCTTCCACTGGAGTATGGAAAAGATTTTATTGAAAACATTAACCTGAACAATGCTATAATTAACTTCTCAAATCTTTCCTACAAAACTGATATTTAAAAATAATATACAAATGATGCATACAAATAATATACTGACAAAATTATGCTATATGAATAATATTTCCCTTGATTATCTAAAAGATAGCCATGAGAAAATCATTTATTTTCATTAATGGTGGAATTGTCCAAATATGAACTTTGGGGAATGATTTCTCTAGAATGTAAAAAAATTTACAAGCAAGGGTTCTGCTACCATTTTTATGGATGCTACTGCAGGAAAAAAAGTACAAAATATTGCTAACATTTGTTGAGAGTGAAGCAGAACATAATGGCACAGAGCTGGAAATCAGCATAAAATTTTACATCACTGGTATTCAACTAGAAGATTGGAACTACTGCTTTAAATGTAAAATGCATTAAGCAATTAAGACACAAAGATTACAACACAATACAGCAGAATTGTATAAGTAATTCCTTAAGTTTTAATTTTGTGACTTGGTAGAATCATTTAGCTTTATTACCACATTTTAACAGTTTCTTTAAAACTACAGAATATATTAGGATGGCTGAAGTATTTTAGCTACAGCAGCCAAAATCAGAAATGAATCAAACAAGGTAATATTAGCATATCTTTATTGAAATCTTTATATTGTCTACAATATATGACAACATCAACAAAACTGCCAAGCCTAGACTTTAAAGAAACATGTTTTTTTTTGCAGCCAAGAAGATACAGAAAGGAATATAATTCTTCAAAAAGAAAAGAAAAAAGTGTAAACCTGTTGTTTATTCAGGTAAAAAAAAAAATTGTAGTCTGAAATTTCTAAAGGTTTCCTTTAGAGTTCTGATATGGTGTGCAGTTTTAGTTCTAATGGTTCAGGGGCGGATTTGTGTGAACTATGTAGAACCATTAGCTATTTGGAATCCAATTATAAAATAGGTTGGTTTCTTGAGTAAGAAAGAGAGCATAGCATTCTAAATTGAAGCTTTATATTGCTATGTGTCTCTTTACAGAATACGGGGTACTTTGAATCTTGGATTTCTGCCCATTTTTAGATGACTGTCCTACACCATATCCCCATTAGTGTTGAGCTTGCACCAAGATAGGTTTTTTAGTTCAATCTTTGCATCATTACTCAGTAGCCTAATTTTTACCCAGCTTCATTGCATCCGTATACTTGTACAAAGCATTTTCCTTTTCAGATTTAGTTAACAAGAGCATGAGATTTGTTCTTGTCATTGTACTGAAACCCAGATAAGGAGCAGTATCCAACCATCCTTGGTTGATCCCAAAAATGTGGTTAGTACTGAAATGGCCACATAATGTGAAGAGAGGACTCATTGGTGGGAAAGATTGAAGGCAAAAGGAGAAGGGAATGGCAGAGGATGAGATGGTTAGATAGCATAGTCAGTGTGATGGGCATAGGTGTGGACGAACTCTGGGAGGCAGTGCAAGACAGGGAGGACTGGCATGCTGTAGTCAATGGGGTCAAGAAGAGTTGGACATGACTGTGCAGCTGAACAACAACAACCGAAATGGGAGACCACAAGTTCTGTAGGCTAGATTGGGAAGAAAAAAAATATAGCCAGGAAGAAGGCAATGGCCAGAAATTTCTGCATTGGTGTTCCAAAAGGTGAACAAGATTCAAGTTTAATTTAAAAGACTTTACAACTAAACTTTAGTCTTGTTGGATTTCACCAATGACATGGTTGTATTTCAATATTTCTTGTCTAGTGTTACATATCCTAAACTAACTCAAAACGTTTCCAAAAGTAAATATTCCCTAAATTGAACCACATGGAAAGAGTGGTTCAATCTAGCTGACAGACAATATCAAGCCCACTGTTATTTCTACACCAATTGGGAGTATTCTCCAAGATACTAGGCAGAGAACTTTTTCATTGTCTGAAGTCTCATATGTGGAAGCAGAGATGCCAATAATTGAATCTGCTTCTTTTTTTGCCATTAGATATAGTCCCATTACCACTATTAGGCATATGGTGTATCATTGGGACTTATTTATGTATTTAATTCAATTTATATGGCCACCCATCTCACTAATGAATCTTTGGAATCACCTAGGTGGGATCATTTTAGCATAATTATAGAAAACAAAAAGACCAGCTAATGGAGGTAAGGAGCTTTCATTTAACATTTTATTTTTTTTTAAAAAGTAAACATTTGTTGGCTAGTAATAATGAAAAGATCCAAGCATCAGCAAAATAATTTCTGAAATCTGTCTTCCCCAACCCATCTCCTTCTGGATATATTGGTCTACAACTGTTATAATTCCAAAGTGAAGGAAAGCCCTCTTGTCTGCTAACACCAGTCACAAAACTAACTCTACTAAACACTCATCACTTCCATCGCGCATTTCAATTCAAAAAACTAAAAAGTAAACTTTAGATCTGCTTAAGGAGAGAGGAGAGGCACAGACATTTTTGTCTTCTTCAATCTCCCAAACCTCCTCTATCACAATGACTGAAAAAAAAATGATTCAATGAAGTTGGCCATTGATCTACTTGCATTGTCTTAATGGTGTGGTGAATTAGATGGATAAAAAGGTGAGAATGGCAAGGAAAAAGGTACCAGCAAATAAATATGACATCAAGAGGGAAAGGAAGCAACAGGTGAAAAGCCACTTGAAAGATAAATGGCATGGGAAGAAACCAAATAAGGAAAGGGATTGGGAAGGCTGAACAGGAATGCATGGATGTTCATAGATCTGTGTGCAAATTGGCATATACAGGACAACAGGGGAAATATGCTGCCAAATGAGGAAAAAGGGATTTTAGGACATCATTCCTTGCACTGAGTATTGGAAAGTATTTGAGACGGATGAAATAAACAAGATCTTTGAAAAAGCCTGTCTTGACCAGAGGCAACCAGGGTAGCATCAGCAAAGAGCACCAAGCTTCAATGCCTCCTAATTCTTTGCAGATATTACAGACAGAAAAAGCTGGGGATATTACATATAATGCTTAGATTATCAGCAGCCATTTGACAGAGTGCCACATTTGGAGTTTATGTCTAAGGTGCCGAGCCATGAGATAAGTGTGAGGCTGGTTCATTGGATTGTGAAATTGGTTAAAAGGAAGGAAACAAACAAACAAAAAAAATGCCAACTATAACTTTTTAAGCTCATGAGAAATGACACAACACAAGAGGAATACATTCAGATTCTTGATTCCCCGCATCTCTTTTTTCTAACTTTGGATAATTGGCCAGACCTCAGTGTGGCTACATGTACAGGGCTGAAACAATGTTTTTAAAAAGCACTGCATTATGAGGTGTCAGCAGAAATACCCTCCCTTTTTTTTACAGTTCTAAGTCCCCAGGGAAACTTTTCACTGTCTTAAGAAAAAAAAATCTGTTTTTTTTACTGTTTGATAAAATCTTAGAAAACAGTACTAAAAAGACATGAAAAAGTAACTGTGCTTTCCATATTTTTCTTTCTAATTGTTGGTTTGTATTAATAAAGTATTTATTATTTTTAGTTAGATTTTAAGCAAGTTCAGAGGTGGATTCACACATAACATGCAAAAAGCTTTTTTTTTAAAAAAAAAAGACAACCCTGCCATTGAATTGGAATTAGGAATCTATGAACATCAGCACACAGCAAGAATTTTTTAAAAAATAGACCCTCATGTGCAGTAGCATATTCATAAACCTAGAGCAATGAAACCAAAAAAGATTACAGAAAATCTAGTTTCAAGTAAAAAATAAAATAGCACGAAAGAAGCAGCAATCAGAGAAATAATGGCAGGAAACAAGCAGGAAAAAAGATTGTGCAATAATGGAAGGTACAAGGGCTTTCACAGTCTATTTCTCTCTTCTTCTGAATAGCAATACTCACAATGAAAATTAAATTTCACTAAAAAGCAGTACAGTCTACTGAGTGCTCTGTGAATCCAGCCTATTTGGGGTAAGAAGCCCCACTGTTACGCTTACTTGCTTGAATGGGCAGCTACAGAAATTGAATGAATAAATAGATAAATAAGTGGGCTTTTTATTTATTTAATAAATGAGGAAAATATGCATATGCTATCTGAAACTCCTGCCTATTAAGAATAATGCAAAGCAAACGTTGTACAGTCTAAATTGCATTTTTAAGAACCCCAGCTTTTCAGCATCTGATGTATTTTTCACAAATGAAATGCTTCAGTGTGCTTTCCCTCATCTAAGGGTGTAATCTCAACCAGTCGAAGATTATGTGTGGATTACAGACATATCACAACATTGTGTAATCATGAGATGGGATACTCACAGTCCCGTTTGACCCCTAAGCCTCCTTTGACCATGACTGTTGAAAATATTGGGGTAGAAGTCTGCTGCTCTGAGGTGGGAACATACAAAAACGATAGCATAAGCCCTACTATAAGGTGAATCTAGTTTGAAATAACAACCTTAAACTTGTTTCTTTGCTGATGCTACAGTTTTCCAGTCTTTGGGCTCCTTCTAAATGTTAAACAGCCACTGAAACACAACAGCAAAGTAGTTGGACTGTGAATGGGGAGATTCAGATTCTAGTCGAGCTTCAACCATGGGAGATCCCTATGAGTCCAACCAAAAAGGTAGGATATAAATCTAACAAATCTGTAAGATATTAAGTGAGGTCTTCAGCCACCCAAAGCTTCCTGGAATAATTCATGTGATCTCATTTACTTAAAATGCAAGGACCCTCCATTTGCTGATCTGCATATGATCCTGGTCTTTGGCTTTGCCGTCAGTCTCGGAGGTCACCACTGAGCTTGGCAGCTATTTTAATGGGACGTTATAACCACAGGTGGAAACAGCATTAATACAGCCACCAGTGCCTTATGTGGAATTTGCTTGCTGTCACTGCTCAACTCCAGTCTCCTGTAATTTTGTCATCAGAAATAGAAAGTGTGAAAAGTTTGCTTTGCCGTAACATTAAACTAATTCAAGGAGTTTTCAGCAGGGAGGAAAAAGAAAGTGCTTATTATCTATCACAAAGAGAGAGGTGCTTCTGTACTTATAATGAGGAAATGTAATCATAAAAAATTCACAGGAAAACGCCCCAGTAAGAATACACAGCATCAATTGAAAAAGAAAATATCATTCTGTGTTCTATTTCTGCTTTCTTCTTCCCAATTTTAATTTACAGGCTGCTAACTGACAGAAACACAAGATTCACTATGGATTTTTCATATAATATTTTTCCTTTCTTTGTGCAAGGCAAGCTATTTTTGAAGTCGTATTACTCCACTCCATAAAGAATCAACATATTATTCTAGTAAATGTTGTTATGATTGCCAGATATTCTTGCTCACGCTCAGCTGGATAAGCAGCCCACACGTGTGAGTGTGCATATGCACATGTAGCACACACACCAAAACGGCCACTCCCATCTCATTGCCACATTTGAAAACTGAGGCCAGCATTTCAGTGCTAAATTCAAGAAATTCAATGGTGCTCCTCAAATAAAGATCTGTGGGATAGATTTATTTCATGAGATGGTTATTGTTTATTTGATATTATGTTGCTTGTTTGCAAAATAATATTATTTTGCAAACAAGCAACAACATAAAAATACACAACAGAAGGTAAACATTGAGAGGGAGGAAGAGTCTGACTGTGTGGGGGCCCTGATTGTATTTGTTTGCTGGTAAATGTTCTGGATATTTGGGGAGGAGGATAATAGGAAAGAGTGAAAGAGGGGGATAGGGCAGGAAAAAGTATTGTGGTATTGACAGGTATTAGGAAATATGGGGGGAGACTAGGAGCCAGCCATTTCCAGGAAGGCAGTGCTTAAGTTACCATGTTGTGGCCCCCAGGATCTGGGTTTCAGAGGTTATGGATTCCAGCTGCTGCTGTTGCCAGGTCAGTATGTAATAAATTCCCTCACCCATGAATTAATTGAACAGTGCTGTCCTGCTTTGCATTACTGAAATCTGGCTGGAAGTAGAGGAGGAGGGGCTTCCCTCTACGAAATGTGCCCACCAGGATCTCAGGTGTGATACCAAGTGTGAACCCAGAGCAGGGCTGAGGTTATGGCTGTTGAATTATGCAAGTCTCTGTGGCCACTAGGGGCCCTGCCCCAGATATCAGTGGGTGTCAGAGCCTTTTCGTGAGGTTGAGCCACAGGGATCATGGGAATTAATGCTCACACATCTTCCTCCCTGAGGTCTAGCAACATCCCTGCTCACGCTCCTGGATTCTATGTAAGGGCTGGCAGTGGAGTTCCCTAGGCTTATGGTTCTGGGTAACTTCAGTCTGCCATCTTTGGGTCTGGGATCAGAAGTAGCATTGAACTTTAATGCCACCATTGCAGCCATGGGCCTGGCCCAAGTCATTCATAGTCCTACCCATACAGAGTGTCACATATTAGATGTGGTATTTGCCTCTGGGTTGTGGGGTTGTGATCTACATTTGGAGAAAATTAGTATCAGTTCCTTGCCATGAAAGGCCAGCAATTAAATTGGAGATTATTTTTTATATCCATATAAAACTGGAGTTTCACTACTGAAGGTTCTCCTTTATTATGCCATTGTAAAATGAGAGGAGGAGGACCAGCTATTTCTCGTGTGAAAATGATGGGAAAGGACTGTTGGAGAATAACTTTTTTTCCCAATGAAATTGGCCAGTATAGAAGAAAAATGCCATAGGGACTTTAAAGAACTCATTTAAGGTCAAGATGAGTGCTGGAAAAAGACTCCCCCCATCTCCATTTTGTACATAACACATACCTCTCAGCATTCTTTCACTTTTGTAAAAGACCTGATCTGATGGCACACGGATACTCACAAAAATATCCCAGGAAGAGAGGGCAAGAGAAGGAAATGAGAAAAAAAGGCAAAAGAGAGAGAAGTACATCAGAAAGGAAGCACAAGAAAATGAAATAATACAGGAAGGGTTCCTTGGAAACCATTTTGGAAGATGAAAGCACAGATGTAGCCATTATTTGAACGAATTAGACTAGACCTTTTAGTGAAATTGCTGTAGGGGAGGAAAAAAATTACTTGTGTGTATTGTGCAGGCTCTAATTTACTTTTTGGCCAGGAAAACTGTAGCAGGCAAATGGCACATTATGCATGGTGTATGCTGCGCTGGACAAGTGACAACTCTTCCTACAGCTCTGAAGAATTATGCTTTCCGAGTAAACACAGTAGAGGGGCCAGCTCAATTGCTGCCTGGGCTTGTCTTGCCCAATATTTCCTCGTGAATGAGAGGGACCTCCTTGGCATCTTGCTCAGATCCATCATGCCCTGTGTCTCTCACCATGGCCAGCTGACAAGAGCACAGAGGAGCCCATATGCTTTAATTGTCCCCGTACATGTTCGGTTGCTGGCTGAGAACTTAGACAATAGTTTTTATACTGTCAGGGACTATTTTCCTCACCCAGTCTTTTCCAGTTCCTTCCCTTCCTTTCTATTTGCTCTGTGGCACATTTTGTTTTCAGACAGACGCAACGCAAATGGGTGGAGGCAGGAGCAGACCATTAGGAGCTTGGCAAGGTTTGGAAGAAGTCCTAGGTGCTCCTGGCTCACCCAATCTTTGAAAATTTAGACCACTTCCCCTTGCTTGGCTTATGAAGGATATTTTCTCATTTGTAGTCCTCAGAAGTCATCTGAATTAAATTGAGTTTCATCCATTTCTGGAGGAGTTTGGAACGGTTTGCTGCAATAAACAGTCCTATCAGGGTTTAATTTTAATTTTGTTTTCAAATCAGTCCAGATTTGTTCTAGAAACAGCATTCTACTTTCTCAAATTAGAAAACAGAGAAAATCAGTCATTGGGATATGGAAATGGATTGTCAATGTCCCTATCCATAATATACTTTATATTTGCTTTATATAATCTATGTAACTGAACTTGAAAAGGTTTTTTTGTCCATATTTAGAGTTAGTTCTACTAAACTCTACTATTTTTTTCTGCACAACTGTAAAAATTGCCATTTTCCAAAATAAACACTTTTATACAATCTGTTTACAATATGCTGATTTTTGCATAACTCCTTTGCAATATAATAACATGGGTAAATCTTTTAGCAAAGAAGGGCAGGTGATAGCAGATTCTGTTTCTGTGCTGCACTTGTCTTAGAATCCACTTTGGCAGGTCATGGCATTTTTATCTCAACTAAATCTCAAAAATTTCTTTTACATCCATATTTGTAGCAATTTTTATGACTGTGTTAGACATCAAGTTCTACAAAATAGGCAGATTTCAGAGCTGTATTTTATTTGGCTTTTGGAACAGGTATGATCCTAGGTTTTTCAATGTATAATTATGGGAGTTGGAAACAGCCACAAGGACCCTTCTTTTAAAAGAGCCAACATGAACATCTTTAGCTAGAAGTTTCAATGTGAAAAAATTGACACTTTGAAGTTTTCATTGCCATATTGTCATCTCTTTTTTTGACTCGTATTCTTGAAAAAAGAATACCATCTTGAGTGTTGAGTTGAATAGGAATATAAATTGAATAAATAAATGTTGGCACACAGCAATATTCATGGAGTTGTTCTGGTTGCTTGCACCTGACAGTATAGCAACTACAGGTAGTCCTCAATTTAAAACCACAACTGAGCCTGGAATTTTGGTTGTAAGTCATTGTGATAGTAAATCAAGTCACCATATGACCTGACTTGATTTTACAAACATTTTTACAATTTTATGTTAAGTGAGTCCTTGTGGTTGTTAAGCAATCATATGGTTGTAAGTCTGAATCCAGCTTATCCAATGGGCATTTTTTTTGCCAGAACATGGCAAAAAAACATTGCAAAATTAAGTCATGTGACCATGGGATGCTGCAACCAGTTGTAAATGTAAGGTGTAAATGTGTTATGTGGCAATCATAACTTTGAGAACAGGTTGTAATCTGAGTCTGTCATAATTTCAAATGGCCATTAAGTGACCAGACATATGTTGACGACTACCCGTAGAGTACTAGGTAGTATTCATTGCTTGTAATAATGTAATATAATTGGTTACCAAATTCCATCTCTGAAAATGACTGGAGAATTATGGAGCCACACTTTTTAGAATCATTCCCAGTTTCATCGACACTATTATGACTATTATCAGGGCATAGTAGCAGAAAGCAAGCTTTCCAAGAAAAGTTCAGAAAAGACTTGGGATTCATATACAATATCCTGCAAGCTGAGCCAAGGAACCTTCTGGTCAAGATGGACATTAGTTAATGGGAAGATATTGGGCAGGGCACATCCTTTCTATTGTGTTTTGCAGCAGAGGTGTGGTCGGAAACTGGAAGTTAACACTGAGAAGTCCCCATCCTCAATTCCGCACATACTGAGTTATTAAGCTTAGCTTTCCTTTCATCGTATAATGTGCTCAATCCAGACTGGTAACTGTGTTACAGTCTAGCAAATGACTAATATAGCCTTGAGTCATATGCTGTACAAAGCCATGGTTTTAACCATAGTGCACACACTGCATATGTAGGAAGCATAAAGAGGAGATGATGCAGAACATGTTAGTTAAATAATAATTTAATCATTTGGCTCCTGGTGGTCTGTTTCTAAAACTGACTGAAATATTTCCAAAGCAGTGTATGAGATACCCTGGCAAAAGGCAAACATTCTTAGGTGCTGTCTCTTACGCTCAAAGAGAATAGCTATTTTATGGTCAGAGTTAGATTAATTTAGGACAACAGTTTGCGAGTGAGCTAATATAATTGAAAATGAAGGGATGGGGTAAGAAATGATTTTCTTGGTTTCTCATTTTGTTTTAACAGCTGGATGAGAATGGGAAGACTTTGTGCAATGTTCTGCTTCACATTCCTACCTATTCTGCTTTAAAGAATAAGAAAGCACCCCTAGGTGATGAGCATTTGTTCATGCTACAAGTTCAAATGATATCTTCGATTTTATTAACTAAATAGATGAATATCCATTAACACTGAGAAACACTGAATTCAGGGAAGGGGAAATGGTACAGACTCTGCCTGCAGTATTTCCCCCCTTACACTTTTAAATATTTCTCCCAGTTTTTCAAAGCCCACACCTTTTACCTTTCAAAGGATTTGGGAGGGGGGACCTTACAGACTCTCATAAAAACAACAAGCATCCGTCTGGTCTTTACCAAATTTGCTTTCTAACAGTTGTGCAATGGAGTAGCCAGGGAGCATCTGCAACCCAACTTGAAATGATCCTTTGGGGATTGAAGATCTACTGTATAATTCACTTAGGCACTGTTGTGATTCACATAAAGTACCTGCTGCATTTAGCCAAACACATGCAAATGGGTCTTGAAAACAAAAATTGCTCTGGCTGGAACACTGAGAAAAAAAAACAAGCTCTATGCAATTTGGGAAGCTGATCAAAAACCTCCTGTTGATGATGGTGGGCTTGTACTGTCAGAGGAATTCAGAGTACAAAAGCTGCCTGACAATGGTGTATAGAAGAACATCATGTTGTTTTTGTGGCCTCTTTATCCAGGGAGACTAATATACTTAATGTTCAGTGCCCTTGCTATAATAAGACAACACAAGAGTTCAAATTTTAAATCAATGGAAAGCAACCTTGCGCTGTTTAAATGATAGAAAGGGAGAGGAGTAGGGCAACAGAGAGCCATAATTTAGGGGTAATTCAATTCTACAGAGAAACTACCCAGCTATCTAAAATGATCCAATACAAGAAGGATGTTGAATTATACGCCCAAACTTTTGTAAGTTGTAAACTGGCCCTTGTATCTAGGTATCCCTCACTCTCATTTCCCCCTCTTGCTAAATGATCATATTAAACCTACCCAAATAATTAATATCCCTGTAGTTTCTTTATTGTCAACTATTTACCAGAATCTTGCCAGACTTCCCTTGGGAAATGGCAGATAAAGGTTTCAAGAGTCTTCCCTCAGATCGACTCTATGCTGGTTTGTCTTTTTATTCCCCCTCTTCTTCAGCCAGATTCCACCACATATACCATTATCACTATTTTAATTCATTAGGACCATGTACCTTGGGCTGCAGTATTACTCATTTGTTTGTATGCCAACTTATGTCTCAAGTTGGTTTACAATACAGATAGTACTTATTTAGCAACCACACTTGCGACCAGAAACTCAGGAATTAAATGAAGTAGTCGCTAAGTGAAATGCAACTGTCCTTATGATCTTACTTCAGCTTTCCTTTGCTTTAGAGACATGCAAACTTCATGTGCAAGGATTGGTTGCAAAGTTACTTTTTCATCACTGTTGTAACTACAAATGAGATAATTACAAAGCAAAGGCTACCCTTACAATAAAAGCTAAGCAATAAAGAATACAGAATAAACTATTTTATATTTTTGGACAATCACCTTCGTATTTTTATTGTTATGAAGCAACATCACAGTGAAAATGGCTCTCAACAGTAAAGACACATGCCTGTAACTCCTCATCTCAGTAAATTTTGCCTTCACTGATTACAATCAGTCCCTACTGATTAATCCATTATACCTTTCGCTGATCACTTTGTTAATTGCGCTAATAAAAACATGTAGCTATAGTTTTATTTTAAAATAAGGACACAGAAAGATTGGACAGAAGAGTCAATTAGAGCCTCCTGAACATTGGAGATAGGAAGTTGCCCCCAGAATTATAGGCAGAAGCGAGGAGTAGTTGTATGAGTACACTATGAAATCAATGTGCTTTTTTTTTCAGTCACTATTGGGCTACTTTCTGATATTTTGCGGACTAATGATAAAAACAGGTGCAGAACATTTACCCAAAGCAGCACACATATTTCTCCTTCTGTTTTGGTCTTGAGAATTTTGCATTCTTATCACCAGCTGTCAGGAATGGATGGTGCTGAGGTTTCAGGAGGGTTGTAGCATTAGAAGATAATAGCAGGCCAAGGCTGGAGTTGAGCAGATGGGAAACTATTTGAAGTGACAGTCACACAGTCAGTGCATTATCTAGATTTGACTTCAGTCCCCCACCCTTCTTAAGCTGTCTGCTCCCCAGTTACAATGATAATAATAATAAACCTTTTTCAATCATCATGACAACAATCCTAGACAGCAGCTCAGTCTTAGAATAGTACAGTTTATTGGTTTATTTTGGTGTGATTAACTTTCTGCTTTTGTTTCATTTGTGGATTGTTCTTCCCTGTTGTTAGCTGGAGCTCTGAAAACAGAACATGTGTAACATTTTCTGAATGGTGTAGAAAAAAACTGAAAACTGAACTTGCACTGCAGTTTATTTCAGGCTTCCTTTATGTTAGGATCTAATATACAGATGGAGAAATAACGCAGCAATCTGAAAACAAAATGAAATGGTTTGAATGCACCCCCTGAGCACAAGGATTGGGAGGCAACGGAAAAGTGGGAATCGAGACTGTAATGAAATCTCAATTGCAGCCTTCAACCCTGGGAGGAACTGCCATGTTCTGTCCTGTTCAAAAAGTGCAGTGTGATGCAAGGTGACAATTGGAAGATGTATGTGTCGACATCTTATTTTGTTGCCTCTAGCCCAGTAAACTACAGAATGTACTGTCGGTTCAGTTGATTTAGGAGCTCTGACATCCCTGTTTGTAAGCAAAAAAAGAGAAGGGAATCACATTAACAATACACAGGGAGCCCTGTCGTTTTTCTTCCCTTCACACAGAAACAAAATTGCTTACATGTGTTTATATGTGCAAATAGCGAAAAATCTATTGGACTGCCACAGATGAGTGAAATATTTATATTACTTATATATTGTCCTTCCTTCCTTCCTTCCTTCCTTCCTTCCTTCTGTCCAAGGAAGGCCCCTGAAAATACAAATTTGGGTGGGATTAATCTGAACAGAAAGAGCAGATGGAACTGTTGTTGTGGCTGCCAGTTGCATGGGCAGAAGGCAATGAAAAATAATTCTATTTCCCTCCTCAGTTGGAAAAGCTTAAACTGGTGATCAGTGGTGGATATGGCAGATGGAAGTGGCTGGCAGACTTCATCACAAAGTAATGTTGGTATTAATAAAAAAAGGATAACATTTATGCCCAGGGAGAATTTGGTTATAGATGTTATAGACTCAAGGAGAATTTTGTACTGGCTTCACAATCTAGGTTACTAGTTGAAGATTTGTGCGTATGAAAGACAGAGAAAAAAAGGAGGAGAGAAGGAGAGAGAGAGAGAAAGGTGCGTGTGGGGGGAGAGAGTCTCTTCCTCCTTCTTTTCACAATTAGTTGCAGATATTATAATGCTGGGAGGAATGTTCTTCATTTATTCGAAAATAAATATCTCAATGACAAGGGCAATGTTTTTTTCTTTGATGCTTTCATCACAAATAATTTTCTTAAAAGGAAATCCCATATTTTTTTAAAGAATTGCAAATATTAGCCGTGAAATATGTCAGTCCATTTTATTGTTCTTCTTGTATTCTATTTATCACTCACTAATCAAAGGACTGGATATATCTAACTCAATACGGAATTAGATTCACATTATGATCATTTCAGTGCTAGGTGAAGATCTTCTTTACTCTCTCCAGCCTTTAAACTGGCTTTTAATTGTATTTTGATTTACACAAGTTTTAGTTCTGAGTGACAGTCTTGAAGCTGCATAATTTATATGAAGTTTTACTTTATGTTTTATATTTTTATTCAAACTGCATTTATAGTGTGTTTTATTGTGTTATATTTATTGTTTGGTGTGTTTTATTGTAAACTACCCTGAGAGTGTCAGCTCTGGACATTTTTTTAAAAAAAATGAATGAACAAATGAATAGTTAAGGAAACTGGGTATGTTTAACCTGAAAAAGAGAAGGCCATGGTGAGATAGCAGTCTTCCAATATTTAAACAACTGTCACAGGGAAGATGGAGTGGCTTTATTCTTCACAATAAGAATACAGGGTAGAACAAAAATTAGTCAGCAAAACATTAAAGAAGTAGATCCAATTTGAAATAAGGACAAATTTCTTGACAGGGAGTGCTCTTAAGAGGTGAAAAAACCTGCTCCATTCCTGGAGGTTTTCAAGCAAAGCTTCAACATCTATTTGTCTAAGTTGGTATGAGAAGTCCTGCCCTGGGAAGATGGTTGGGCTAGGAGTTTTTCAAGATCTCTTTCGATCCTATGATTCTAAGTTTTGCGTACCATTTGCATACAGCTGAGTTCAGTGCTAGGATCACAGCTCAGGTCCCCTTTATCTATTTGTAAAATATTAGAATACGTGGAGTCCTTGGTGTTCTCTGAGCTTGGGTGCTTTTTCTGCAGACATTTCATTACTAAACTAGGCCACATCATCAGTACCTAGTTTAGTAATGAAGCATCTATCTGCAGGAAAACAAACAAGCTCAGAGAGCACCAAGGACTCCACAGTTCAACCATGAGCTACAAATATTCTCTTCTATCAGTGCTAGAATAGGTCTCTGCTGCAATCCTACCAGTAAGGCTTGTTCACTTTCTATGGATGTTGTTATTCATCCTGCTATATTCCTGCAGCTTTGAAAATGCTGAAATAAAGAAAAGTGGAATGTTTTCAAACAATAGAAAACCTAAAATGTTATTTTTAAATTAATAATGTTATTCCTATATCCAATGACAACTGAAGTTTTAATAGAAACCACAGTGGGAACCTTACCATCTGAGAAATTTAGTAAATGCTTGCATAGAATTGTATTAATTTGCAAATGATTAAGGCAGAAATCACCTCCCCACCAGAGTTGGAGTTTGTTTCTTTCTGTGTAATTTGCAGATCTTCGAGTTCTTAAGAACAGTAGTTTAGGGATTATCTCCAAGAAAGCTCCTCATCTTTAGTTATGCTTGGATTCAAACATGGAGAAAGGGGGACAGTTATCAATTCTATGTTGCAAGACTGTTGTTGCTAGAATGTTGTTTTGCTCTTCTTGAGCAAATCCATCTCTTGCCCAGGAGTTTCCTACAAGCCTTTATTTTATCACTGGTAATTTGTTCTTTTTCACAGCCTAAAACCAAGTATTTCTTCTGGGAAGTGATAGGGAAAAAAAGGCAGTCTGGTCGTCTCCTTTGATTTTTCTCAATTTCAGAGCTGCAGAACTTTAAAGATACCCTTGAGAAGAAGCCAGCTAAGGAATCATTTACTCTGTTCCGGGGTTTCTACAAATACTGCTTCTTCCTGCAAACTTTCAGAACTTGTTAGCCTAACAGAACTGCTAGAATTCAATGACAAAGTTTTTGTCAGCTTGCATGACACTTTAACGAAGATAAAGGGGGCTTTCAAAGGTAGCTCTTCACATTTTGTTTAGGAGGAAATAATGAACACAGGGTACATGGCCTGTTTAAAGGTACAAAGCTAAGATGGATCACTTTGCAGTGCTGCAGAACATCACAATGGCATTTTGACCAAACTCTTTGAAGAAAGGACTTGTGATAGGAAGGTTTTTATTCTGTCCTACATAGATTCATCCACTGTTGGGCTTTTCAAGAGTGTTCAAAGGGAGGAAGTGAAATAACTCACCTGGATGTGGGTTACTGTGAATAAGAATTTATATATTCAATTAGGTTATTCAGGACAAGATAAATACTGCACACTGGATCCAGAGAATAAATCACCATCAAGCGAGTTTGCACAGCAGGCTAAGACTGAAATCCTGGACTACAAACCACAATGGTGGGTTCATACAACATATTAAACTAAAATACATTGCAGCTATACTTGATGACAAGTGTTCAAGTATGCAGGAACCCAAAATTGCAGGGAGGTAATGACATCAAGTTAGTTTTGAAGAGTATTACCAACTGTTGTTTCTGTCTGCCACTTCTGCAGCTGGACTTGTTCTTGCCTGCCCTAACCACCAGGGTTTGTGCAAATGCGAATGCAAAGAACTGATCAAATTATTTGATCAAGATGCAAATACTTTGCATTTGTGCAAATACAAAGAACTGATCCTTGAAGACTACCATTATAGATCACTGCAGGTCACCACACTATCCTTCACTAAGTGGCTTGTTGGTCACTGAAGGGTTCTTTAGGACTATCGCATCTCCTGCCCTTCACTTCTTACATTCCCAGGACAAGCTGCAAGATTAAATAAAGAGTCCCATATTCAGAAATAAATATCAATGAAGGAGAAAAGGAAAATTGTTCAGATACTAGCTAACAGTTGAGCCCAGATCAGATGATACATTTCTGGGCTCACTTCATTGGCGAGAAGGACAGTTTCTGCTTGGCTATTGGCTCCTCATAAATTTCATAGAGAAATAAACTCAATTTTCACAGTGCTTTAAGTGTTCAGAAAAGCCTGCTCAAGCCCTGTTTCATATTAATAATCAGAGCAGACAACTGGACTATTTGGAAATCTCCTGATTCTTTCACTGTCTTTTCTGGAGCAGTGAACTGGCTATTGAGCAAGACCCAACTCACTAAAGGATAAGGCAAACTACTGTTTTTTTTTTTAATCCTTTCCTCAGGTGGATCTGCTCAGTAGCCATGGACAATTGTGTTCTTTCAGACCTTTCTTCTGTTATAGATGCAGAGCAAATTTGGTCAATAATGGCCATAAGGACAGGAAGTGTATGTATCCATGGAGATAAAGTCCCCTCCCTTCTTAGTTGAATGGGAATGAAGTTTAGGATGTTCTTTGGGTCTAATAAGCCTGGTGTAGACTTTATAAAGAAACTGGACATGGTAACATCTTCTTAGGTTACCAGTGAGGAAGCTACTCAAAGTGGTAGATATTAGGGCTAGCAATGGTCGTTCTCAGGCTAACTTTTCCAAGGCTGCTGGTTAGTCCCTTAATTTGGACAGTAAGATTGTGCCCCATAGCCAATTAGCTTAACCAGGCCTGCTACCCCAGCCACCTGAAGAATGCAATTCATCCCCAGTAATGAAGTAACACTCAAATCAGTGTTTCCCAAACTTGGCAACTTTAAGATGTGTGGACTTCAATACCCAGATGTGTAGACTTTAATTATCAGCATTGGCTGGGAAATTCTGGGAACATATCTTAAAGTTGTCAAGTCTGAGAAACAATAACTTAACCGTAAATCCTGTCCATTTCCAAGCAGGGAAATATCACCACCAGTAGCACAATACCTTGGACTGGCTTTGATTTCCGATCACATTTTTTTTTCTTTTTGCCTGGGATTGGTCAGAACAGAATAGATTGAAAATGTCATTTATGGTGAAGCCAGTTGGCTTTGCATTGTTTCAAGATTTTCAATTGTTATATAGTTTTAAATTATAATTTATCCCAGGAAGTCTTTTCCAGGGCAAAGGGCTATTCAGAATTTTTTTTTAATAAGCAGATGAAATAGAATAAATATTCTTAACTATGATCCTGCCATTGTATGAGGAAGATATTAATATAAAACTGAAATGTGCTGTGCATTCCATCAAAGAACATAACAGCATCATTAAAAACTGTCCGCCTCTTTTAACAAAGACTAGACAACCAATGACCCATTGGGTCATCAATTCAGAGATATTTCCTTACCTAAACAAAGAAACAGAATGACCATGGCTGAGCAAAAAAAACAGTGGGAGCATAAATGACTGCTGACTTCCTGCCAGCTTCTTCATTGGCTTTCCTTGTAGGAAACTGGCAAGAAGCATCAGAATGACAATCATGACTGTGGTGGCACTGAAGTGGCCATAACTTTGCGTCATAGGTCTTGGCTTTTGGATGCATTCTGTAAGTTAGCTCATTTAAGGTATGTTGATTCAAAAATTGTTGCTCTATCACTATTTCACCTTATTGAATGTTACAAACAGACACAAGAATTTTAGTAGCATAAAGACGAGCTTTTTACCTAATGAGCTAACTTATTTATGGAATTATATAGGATGTAATTATGTTGCGGGAAAGGGTTACATAGCTATCCAGTTCATATTTCCCAAACTGATAAAAAATAGTTTAGTGCTGATCATCACATTTCCCCAAGAAGCAATGTATATAAAAATACATATTCTTATTTGGGGAAAATGCATACACAGACCTGTGCTATTAAACAGATAAAAGAAGAAAATATTGAGTGGAAATGCATACATTTATAGAAATGCATATAAAAATATGTGTGCTAACTTTTTAAAAAACCAAAATTGCAAACTGATAGAATGGACTTCAGGTCAGAAAAAGGACAGGCTCATTTACTTGAGCTGCATGCATAAATGTAAATTGAAAAACAAAATGGGAGGAACATTCAAACATGCATCTTCTGATCTAACATGAATCAGTAGAAGATATAGCTTGAAACTGTTTTATTTTGCAACAAAACTGATTTTTAGCTGGGTCTTTGCATAGGTAACCAAGATAATCAAGAAGCTTGATTAAAAAACAAAACAAAGCACTTCATTTCCACAAAGTGTTCCTTCCAAACAGAAGCGGTGCAGCAGTATTCCTCTTCCCTTCTAAGAGAAGGAACATCTGTATTTGGCACAGGCTATTGTGAGATCATGATTATGGTCACAAAAACAGTCACAGAATGTTTCCCTTACTAAATGTACACACTGCTACCGAGTGCCTAAATATTGGGATTTGGGATTTGTGGATGTTAATCTCCAGTGCAAAATATATCTGAGTGCTCAGAGCAGAGAGACTGGAGATGTCAGACGGAAGAACTAGCATTTTGTCATACTGTCATGCCAAATTGTTTCATGTTGCATGCAGCAAAATAAAAATATAAAAAGATCATCACCAGCTACAAGACAAATGTTTTAACTGATTTACACCTGTTTTCCCTCCAGAAAATCTACATTTATTTGACATATTTCTTCCTAAACTAATAATGGCAGTATTGTAAAAAACTTCCCTCCCTCCCTCATTAAATTAGACATTATGGAGTCTATATGATATTATGCTTATCATTCTACCCCTTCTCCATTCAACCACATATATGGCACGCCATATATGTGTGCCAGCTTTTAATGCCAAGAATAAGTCACTGATGATCTGTGCTCTCAGTGTGGCAGAGTTGCTCTTCAAAGCAAAACTTCAGATACCAATTCAGATTCCATCTTGTAAGTCCATCCAATTCATTTGAAATATGTCAAAATATATTTTGCCCAAAACAGCACAAAAGCAATATTGCCGACAGACGTCAAATAGAAATACCAGTTGGTATCAACAACAGCAGCATATTATAATTAGGAAAAATATATAATATACTTTACCCTGACTGCAAGCTTTAGTTTCAATGATGTAGATATGAGCTTTAAAGTCTTTCAATATTTGCAGAAACCAAAATATAAGAAAAATGAATGTTGAGCTCTTTAGTCACTTTTAACAAATGCCTTTCCAGACACAAGATTTTGCAAATTAGGTGAGGGGGGGAAATCTACTCATCAGAAGACATCAGAGATAAGTAAATATGAATGGCAACCAAAATGGTGATGCTGTGCAGAGAAAGGGTAAAGCTGAAATAAAAATATTATAGTTCCATGTAGGTTCTGCTCTGAATGAAGAGTTGTGACTATGTGACTAAGTTATAGGTTATTCACACACCCCTTAAAATGTCATGATTTTCCATAAAAAACCCAGGAAGATATGACACTTCATTTCTGTTTCTGAACTGAAGAGCCAGCATTTGTCCAAGAACGCTTCCACGATAATGTGGCCTGCATGACTAGATGCCAAAGGCGCATGGACACTGTTACCTTTCCCACCAGAGTAGGTGGTGCCTATTTATCTACTTGCATTTGTGTGCTTTTGAACTGCTAGGTTCGCAGGATTGAGGCAGACAACAGTAGCTGTTGCACAGCAGTGCTGAGTGTCTTAATCTCACCTTTTGGGAGTTCTCTTGGGAGTAATCTAATCAAGCAAATGCAGCTAGACTTCCCAAAATTATGAAATGGTTCAGCATCCTTCCAGGCAATACACTGCCCAGTAGCCATCAGAATTATTTCAGGAGGTTAGGGCCATGGATGAATGAAAATGTCAGCTTGAGAGAACTCAAGTCTGTTTCCTAATCCAGGAGGAGTCTGAAGTTGCAATAAATGCTGCTTTTCTGAGGCAATCAGTGCCCTTGTTTCCATGGCATGATTTACCGGGTCAAAGGAAGGGTAGCATATGTAATGATTAGCTAAATCTGATCACTGTAGGTGGTCTAGATGAACTTAGTTTTACCCCCAAATAGCCCTGCCTAAGCTAGTTCCCTCAGGGCAGCTTTCTTCTCTGATTACAGAGAAGAAAGTTGACAAAGTTAACTCTTCTCCAGGTTTTCCCTTTCTGACCCCAATTAACTAATCACGTGTTATTTTTTTCTAATTTTGTGTGGGAGGAGGAAATCCATAGATGATAGTTTTCTGGCAAATGGGAGGACAGTAAAACTGCCCATTCTCCCTTTGACATTGATGATTGCGTGCTGAGATTGTGTTTACCCAGGCGAACCTATGGACAAGATCCCTATGTCACCAGAACATGGAGGCTTGCCTTGGGATTGAGCACAGTAAGCATCTGCAGCAGCTCTACTAAAATGCAAACAAGACCATATGCAATATTGCATAAAGGATGGGTTTACCGTTCCTTAATTATTATTAGGCATTTCCCAGAGCTTCTATGTGTTTTTCTAACACTCAGACAGTCTGTATCTCCAGAATTTCCGACTGGGTGTGAGTTCATAACATTCAAGCAGGCAAAATTTAAATGGCTGCTCCTACTTAAATACTCCCTAGGGAACCGAATTTGATAGCTGGGGAAATAATGAACCGCCATTAACCTTCAGCTTTTGTTAACAGAACTTTGACACAGCTTGTGTGTAGTTAATTAGGAAATGCAGTCCCTCTTTAATGAAAGATTAGGAAACGAGGATAGTTTCCTAATACACCTTGCCCCCACACACACTTTTTTCATTGTTAGGGCAAAACACACACACGGATGATCAAATAATATTAGTACAATTCTGCTTTCTTAGCCCCAAGATCATTATAATCAGTAATAGTCAAAATAGTTATCATATACTGGTATTAGCAGTAGTTCCTATTAAAATGTCCTTATGCCACATTTCATGTCTAAAATACAATAATAAAACAAATTGCCAAACATTGTCAATGACCTTGAAAGCTTCAAGCCATTGTTTCCAAATCCTACCTACACCAAATAAGCTTTTAGTCACTCAAGAAAGCTCAGCTAATGATATTCATTATGATGATGATGATTATATAACTCATTTTTCATTCTAGAGACCTTTGGAGCTGTATGATATTTTGAAGTATTTTAAAAAACATGCATACCAAACTTTAAACAATTTTAAAACAGCAATATCAGCAGGATATATGCCAGGGCTTGGAATTTTAATTCCAAATTATTATATTGATTTGTCTGTGCTAAGTTTCATAGGCTAAGCTTTGACTGAAACAATAAAGTGTAAAACGGAATAAATCCTAATTCCATTTAGCAGAAAACCAGATGCACACATTTCTAGCACTAAACAAAAAGAAAATTTGGCATCACTGTGCTGAGCAGACCATTATTAGGGTACTCTGTTCCCTTGGCCACCACTTGCCATATTTCAGAATGTGAGGAAGCAAAAAATCCTAATCCTAGGTTTTAAACTAGGATTATGCAGGACTTCAAATATGGAGGGGAAAGAGGGCTACAGAGTGAGTGGAAACATAAATGTCTCCTCAGCCTTCAAGTTTTTGAATCAAAGGCTTCTTTGCCAGGGATAGCACTGCAGCTGTGGAGGACAGCTGTGCAATGCAGGGGAAAGAGGCAGCTGCTTTAAAGAGCTGTAAACAGGTGAAACCCTAGAACATTTCAAAACATCTTTGTGCCTTCAGACACTGAACAGCCCTAGTTTATACACAAACAAAAATACTATGGGGTTTGTAGGGTATTCATACCTAAGTCAGGTGATGAATTACATTTTTCAAAAAAAAAATACAATCCCAATTTTTCCTCTTCTACAGCCAGAATATGACAGTGGAATTATTTAATTTCAAATTAGTCCAGGCTCTTTTCTTGTCCTTTAAACAATAGGCCATTTCAGGTCTGATTTTAAAGAAGGTTATTTCAAACACAGATTTTTTTACAGAAGAATGTATAATTGATGATATGATTAAGTCCAAAATATCTACATATCTTTTCAGTTTTACAGAATGTGATTAAAGTTTACCAACTTTGTCCATATGTTTGGAAAACAAATGTATAAATGATATACTTTATACATGCAAGTATTTTCTTGGGCATTATTGGACATACTATTAATTATACTTTGAAATTGTTTCATAATATTTATATCCAAAATCTCTTCTCATTTAGTTTTGATATGAGCCCCTCTTCTCTTTTGCTGATATCTCCTGATGAAATTGATAGGTGAATGCTGTGCTTGGATGAAGCACTCTTATTGTCCAGCACATCAGTGAAGCAAGAGAACTAATGTACTATTTCAGATCAGTTAAGCACTCTATGCAGCTCTATTCTTTATACAAAGAGTATTTTTTTTCAAAATCGTAATCAACATAATTACTTTTTTACACAGGCAAATGTACATGTATTTAATGTACAGTAGCTGGAATATAATGCTACCCAGAGATTGGGTTGATTTTTTTTATTTATTATGGAGTAGTGTTTTATGCTGACAGGAGTTGGGGTTATTATGTTTTTAAAATTGTTTTCATGATATTTTTATGATCTTATCACTGCTTTTGTGAGCTTCCCAGAATTATGGCAGAAGAATACATCCCTCAACTCAATCAGTCAAACAGATAAATAATCTGTTCCTACCAGCAATAAGAAATAAGCACTGTTGTGTTAATATAAACAACCTGGATATCTACTTTTGGTACATGATGTTTGTACATAGTGCTTCTATGGTTTAGTTACTAAACCACTCTCTGCTCTTTTAACTAGGGATAATTTGGGGGTTGTGCCTGATGGGACAGTACCTGAAAGCACTGTTTCTCAACCTTGACAATTTTAAGATGTATGGACTTTAGCTTCCAGAATTTCCCAGCCAGCATGCAAGAATTTTGGGAGTTGAAGTCCACAGATTTTAAAAACTGTCAAGGTTGAGAAATGCTGCTCTAAGGTAACAACAACTTTAGATGACTCTTTTTCAACTGTGGCTATAAAACCTAGGTAGGAGGGTATTTGCCCTTTCCACATTTCACTTCTTTGGTTATTTTCTCCCAGGTTATTTATATTATAAACACTCTTTGAGAGTTTAGAGTTGAAAAGACAAATGTCTTTGACTCCATGGAGTCCTTGGTACTCTCTGTCCTTGGTTGTCACTTTTAAAAAAAGAATCCAGAATGAGAAAATTATTACTGAACTAACATTTATTAAAATCCATGCAGCAATCCTACAGAGTCTCAACTAAAGGATTCTACAAATCTTTCTTGCAAGTCTTGGGAACAGATCATTGCAACTAATTTCAGTAGGGATCAATATTTTCATGACAATGCAGAAAATGTCTCTATTTTTTATCCCAAAACCTTACAAAGTACATTTCTAAAATCTAATGCATCCAGAAAAAAGTATAAGCCAATTATATCAAACATGAATCATCTTCAGTGTATGTTTTGTCTTCTTGCAAACAGATCCCTTGATAACTAGAGCCTCATAAAACTGGTACTAAAGATATTCCAGCTAGTTTATTCAGTATACATGCACACATGCACTTATGTGAGGAGGTACTTTCTTAAAATTCAGTTTATTTCCTCAGTTGTCATGAATAGAAATAATAAAATCAAAAGACCAGAAAACTCATTGAAAATTAATTTCTCTACATACTTTACGACCATCTAGCACAGTATTCTTTATGTTTCTACTCCCTTGGTGCTCATTATTCCCCTCTTTTCATTCAGAGTGTATGTGAATATTCCAGGGCTTCATAAATGCTCCATTTATAGATAGAAACTATCTCGCAGCTTCAATCATATTTTGTTCTGTTTTCAAATGTCTTCAATGGGTTCAGGTAATCACTCAAATACTTTTCAAAATGGTTCAGGGAAATCCTACAAAGCAAATAATGATATATGTGCTAACCCCTATGATATACATGATATATGTTCCTCTCTCCCTTGACAGCTAAGACAGGTAATCCTAGATTAACAACTTGTCATTTAGTCCCCAGAGATATTTATGACCTGGTTTTGAAGTTCCAAAGACCATCCCTCTACAATCACATTATCACATTTTGGGGACATGCAACCAGCCCATATTTACATCCATTTGCAACATCCAACCATCTCAATTTATGATACTTTTTCTTGGAATCTATGAATTAGCAAAAAATGTCCATTTGCTAAAATGAGTTTGCTAAACAATCATGGCATTTGTTTAGAGATCGTGGCATTTGCTTAACAACAAAATTTGGGTACCATCACATATTGATCTGCTTAAAGACCAGCAAAATTACAATCATAATTCCAGGTTCAATACTACCTGTATTCAGTGAACAGTTACCACTGAAGATCACAACCACTTCACTTAATGTGACTGTAGTCTCTTCCAATGTATGAGATGAATTCACCTAAATATCCAAGTTACTTCTTTCTTGACAATATGACTTTCCAAATTCACAGAAAAGGACGAAAGAGACTGCACAGAAAAAAATAAAATATTTCAAAACATTTGAATCAGGAGCAAAACAATGGCACCAAAAGTCTTACACAGAAAATGATACAGTCATGATCATCATTTATATCAGGCACAGAAAAAAGTACTATTACTATTACATGTTTTTTTCTTTTGCATTTGTTTGAAATACAGAGGCTTATCAATAAGAATGGAAGTAGTACTGCTTCAGATTATGTAGCCAATGGTTTCTTACCACATTATTCTTTCTTTAGGTGGTCAAGATCAGGAAATCACTGTTTTTGTACTCTATTGATTTTTTTAAAAAAACTTTTAAATAACCTTTTTAAAAAGGAAGAAAAAGGAAAGTCCTGTTGAAGTGGCTAAGGAAAGTGCAAACTGCAGCCCATCAGAAGCTGGAAACCCGATTCTTCCACCATTGCTCAGGTGACAGATAATAGGGTAGGGAGAAGAATCTTAGTACTGGAGAATGGGCACACCCAGTGCTGGATTAGCAAAATAAGTTGTGTTTAGGGCAATAAGGAAGGAGCAAGGACTTTTTCCTTCCTCTAGCTATCATGCCCCAGAGAGCCAGGCTGGTTTAGCAATTAAGGCATCAGGCTAGAAAGTGGAAGATTCTGACTTCTAGTCTGCCTGAAGCATGAAGCCGGCTGGGTGACCTCAGATCAGTCCTAGGAAGGAGGCAATGGTAAATCGTTTCTGAAAATCTTTGCCAAGAAAACTGCAGAGACTTGTCCAGCCAGTCTCCATTTTTTTTCTGTTCAGATGCAACTGAACAGAAAAAAAATTAAAAAGACACATGCCCTTAAACTTTTCACTGGCGTACTTGATTTTGGCCAGTTTTTTTTTTGTTTGGTAATTGTCCATATCTGCCATGTTAATCTGCATTGTTATTTTTTTTCCCTTTGACACAGTGAGTAAAGTTCAAGACTTTCATTTAAGCAACAGAAGGGCCTGGGGGCACCGTTGTTGAGCTGTGCTTAGTGTACCAGTTGGCTTTGACCCCAGGCATACCTCTCACCTGAAATACCAATCATTCTCCCACCCACTATCTTCTTGAACCTCAGATGAAATGGAAAATGTCGGCCCATCATTTGGTGCCAAATAAGATTCAGTGGCCACCCCAGGCAGTTTCCATGTCAGAGCTGGGATTGGGTACCATCTTGTGTGGCAAAAAGTCTTGGCCCAGTGCTCTGGGACATGTGGCAACAGTGGAAGGATTATCTGAAGAAGTTTTGAATAGGTTGTGTCCCGCTTTCCACTAAATGCAGCATTTTCACCATCAGCGCCCCAAGCCATTATTACCAAATCATGGTCATCACCATCATCTGCAGCTAAAAGACTTGTATGCATGTAATAATATACTAAGAAGGCATAAGAAGATTAATAATGAAAGATGTTTAAAGTAACTTGGTAATTGGCATGTTTATAATTTGCATATGGCTTTATGTAGCTTCAAAAGAAACGTTGCTCAGGCATATCGTTCCTAATGATTATTGTAGGCTGAGACAGCAGCCGCTAAGCATATTAATTTTGGGACTCCATATGCATCTTTTTATTTCATCATGGTTTTATTCTCTCAGATTCCTGACACTGCCACTCTTTTGTCCATCATTGCCTCTTCTCTCCTCCTCCTCCCTATTTTTCTCCTTAATGCTCCATGCATTTTATCTCGTGTTTGCATTTCTCTTGAAGTTAGCTGTTCATCACTTCCCACAAGTCTGATCCTGCCTATCCTTCTGGGCTGTTCTTCCCCACCCTGTTCAATTAACACTCTTCAAATGAGACACCTTATTTTTATCACTATTATTTGTTGCAGGAATGGTTAAGCAGTACTGCAGCAGCTGAAAGGAGAGACAGTGTGAACCCAGCAGTCACCAGGTGCTTCACCTGGCAGCAAGGAATCTGAAAGGCCTGCTCTTGGAAAAGAGAGGAAGCCCTCAGCATTCTCGTTCATAAAGCGTTCACCGCATTTTAGGCTGCTGAGTTTTCCTCCTGGCTTTTTCAGCATCAACAGGGTTTTCCACTAATGGCTTCTCAATCCCCCCTACTAGAGACCTATCGGAAGTGTAGCAGCTCATCCCCAACCCTGTCATCTTTCCAGCTGCCCTTTCAGCTTATCTTCAAAGATCTACCTTTCTTTGATAGACAATGGAGCAGTTTGGTTTGGGTTTTTTCAACCCCACCAGGAAGACCAGATCATAGGTACATTTATTGAGATTGATTGGAGCAATAGAATTTGAAGAGCCTGATTGCACTGCCTCTTCTTCCCCATTTTGGAGATCAGTGAATCTGGTCGGTGTCCCTCTGAGCCTCTTCCAAATATTATCTGTCTGTTGCAGTCTTAAAATATGCTCTGACAATGGTGCTCACTCATGTTACCTCAAGATCATCTTCCTTACACTTTTTGATCATATATATACATACAAAGACAAACGCCCCAGTGAGGCACCACCTTGCTGTGGTTGGGGGGCTTGTGTGATCTGAAGAAGATGAGAGCTCTGCCAGAGGTTCAACCATACTGGACAGGTCTCATCAGAGGAGCC
>JANHZU010001967.1:53991-65291 GCA_032468055.1 Acrochordus granulatus
TTACAGAATGTGGGTTTTGCCCCCCAAAGTTCTCACACACTCACTTCATATCTGAGTGTGTGAGAACTTTGGGGGGGAAACCCACATTCTAATCCACTATGGATATCCACTATGAATCTACAAACTCATTGCTGGTTAATCACACACTGTACATTTCAGACCCCATCAGGTTTGGAGATGAAATTTAAGGGGGGGGGTAGATTGTCCAAATTAAATATAAAGTATTTTAATTAGTTTACATTTACTTTGGATCGTAGTTAATGCTAGACAGCTTTTTAAACTGGAGTACTTCATACTTTTGGTTTTAACAACCTTGAATAATTTGGAATCATCCACAGATTTAGCCAACTCACTAATCTAAACCTCTATTGGTTCATTTCTTTATTATATTTATAAACAAGTGAAAACCTAGTAGCCCCAATATAGATTCTTAATGACTGCATATCTTATTTTCCTTTCTCCATTCCTCTTTTTTTGCTTTTATTTTTAACCACTTTATAGTCCATAAAAGGATAGGTTTTGCCCCATGACTGCTAACTTTTCTTTTGATGATAATGTTGGGAAAGATTTTTTTGAGTGTGCAAGGACAGTAGTCCATCTATTTCCATCCTACTGTTACTCTCAAAAAACTGCAGATACATTTTAAATAAAGTTTCTATTAGTTTATAGAATATAAATATTTTAAATAATGTTTTTATACAAGTTATTTTTAAATATTGTATATTCCATACAGTAAATTAAAGGATCCAAAACACTAATCTGTTTAGGACTTTAGAATCATAAAAGTGGAAGGGGCATTTAAGTTACTGAGCCCTCCTTTAGTGCAGGAATCATTTATTATATGCCACCAAATCCTTATTCAATGCAGTAATCCATATTAAAGCAACCCTGACAAATGTCTGTCCAGCAACTGCCTGAACACATTCCATCTTTTACTTCCTGGGTAATTGATTTGTCTACTACAAATCTCACTCCCCCCCCCCAACATTCATTCAGAATCCATTTCATGAAACTTAAGTCAATTATTCTCTCTCCTGCGTTATGGAATAATAGAGAGAAATACCTTCTATGCACAGGATCTATATTTTTTGTTGGACACATTGATAGCCACTGGGTGTTACACTGCTGTCTTTGTTCTGAATTATGGAAATGGAGAGATGGAAAGTTGTTTGTTATGGGATTTTTTCAAATTTAATATTGTAAAAATTATCACACAACTATAGAGCAGAAGCAGCTTACCAACTAGAAAGTGCAACACCCTGCTCCCCAGGCCAAATAAAAGGCCTAAATATTTGTTACCATCCACTCTGGAAAAACTGTGTGAGTCATAAAAGAAAAGCCTGCAACCTACCTATGTCTTCTAGGCCACACATTCTGAATCCGTGCTTTGAAGAGAAGGTATGGAACCTGAGTCTATCAGATGTAGCTGACTCCTATCCACAGGGTTACAGATATTCTGGCTGTGGCTGATGGAATGGGAATCAGAAAACTCTGGCAGGACAGTTCCTTACCCACAGCTTATAGTGCCCAAAAAAGTTTCATAAGTTTTTTTTCCTGATGCCGAAACATATCAACATCTTATCCAGCCTTGAGACAGAAAAATGCACATTTTCGTTTTTTGGTGGCTGGATGAAAGTGCCATCCCATTTCACTTCTAAGAAAATAGGTCACATCACCTCAAAATGTATTTTTACGAAGATGAAAATATGGGGAAAATGGATGTCATAATGCCTGCCTTCCATTAGTTAAGATGGAAAGGTTTATCATGGATATGTGGTTCTTTCCCTCACATTCAAAAATTACATGGAATCTGACATTATTCTTTGATAACGGAACAGCCCTCTGGGAGACGCTTCTGTGAAAATGTCACGGAATGCAGGAGCATGCCTTGCATTTTTTTGTTGTTCTCTTTACATATGATTTCTTTGGAATGTAGCTGTAGAAATATGAACTTTTCTCTTTCCAGCCTTTACTGTAAAGCAAGTTACAGGGTTGTGTTGATGTGGGACTGGAGGAAGGGTATGAATAATAAGGAAGTTAAGCAGAGCTTTAGACTCTCCACTGATGGAGTGGGTGACTAGATTCGTTACCATCCTGTGGGAGGTAATTACGCTGTCCTGAACTGAAGTGTGACCTTGTTGCCTCTCTTATTTATTAAATCCAGGCCTGATGTCTAGTTTCATTTCAAGCTCCCTGCCTAAGATGGATATCCTAAAGCCAAATGGGGGAAGGCAGTCAGCCACCATGCCTGCCAAGAGTCAGTATTTTCAAAACAATCCATGCTGGTAGATTATTGTGTCTGTTTCATTTAGAATCAACATTTCTTTTCTTGTTCACTTAAAATCAAATACCCGCTACTTCAGGGTAGATGTACCTTAATTCACAAACAATCTGCACCTACAAATTTCTTCTAATAAGAGTTTCCAGGTTTTGAAAAGAATCTAGTTATTATTTCAAGTGTTTCTGGGGGATGGCTTTTTTCATGTTAATGCTTCACTTTTTGCTAGGCGTAAAAAACAGGTGAAACAGACTTACAGGCTGAGATATTACTATCCACAAAGACACTTCAGGTGTATTGAATTCATTCTGAAATCCTTGGCATGTAACTTAGGAAACAAAAGTTGAACTGTCTACAATAAGTTGTCATCCAAGACCTCATTTTTCATTTTGACGTGATGGTGCATGTAAGCTTTCAGATATCCTCCATAAAGTGGCAGTGACTGGAAATGAAAAGGGAATCAGGACAAGGAAAATTTAGCCTGGACCCACCCATTGGCCACAAAGAAAGCAATTGTAGGAAATTTGATTTTTCTTTTCCTTACCACCCTATGTCCATGGTTTGTGTGTATTGAAAGAAAAACAGTGGAACCGGTGCTAATTAAGGGATTGCAAATTAATAGGAAGCATAGTTTGGAGAGAACAAGGCTCCTTACCATTACCATAGTTAATACATTTACTGCATATTATTTCGGTCCTCCAGAATCTGGAGAATTGTTGTTTAACAGAATTGTTAAACAACAAACATGATCCCATGCCCACCAACCTTCTTTCAACCTGGATATCTGCAATCCTAATCCAATTCTCACTGGCCTGGATCACACTTAGTGTTAGATCAGAACTTTTTTCTATGACATAGATGTTTTTGAACCCAACCCAAACATTTGCAAACTGTAGTAGCAGTTCACCATGAGCCTAGTTTTGTTCAATAAACCATAATTACCAAAATGATTTGCTTTTTGCAATGTGCAAACTCAACCATGTTAAATGTGAATTAGAGAGCTTATTCTACCATTGGAATAGTAGACTATTGGAAGAGGGCACAGTGGCCTACCACTTAAGATGCTGGGCTTTTTGGCCGAAAGGTCAGTAGACCCAAGTACTGCATAATGGGGTGAACTCCCATTATTCACCCCAGCTCCTGCCAACCTAGCAGTTTGAAAGCATGCAAAATGCAAGTAGATTAATAGGTACCACCTAAATTGGTGGGAAGGTAACAGCATTCTGTGCCTCTCAGCTTATAGTCATGCCAGCCACATGACCACAGAAACAACTTTAGACAACGCTGGCTCTTGGGCTATGAAACGGAGATGAGCATTGCCCCCTAGAGTTGGTCATGACTGGCTAGGGAAACCTTTACCTTTATTCTACTATTACTTTTTGTTTGTAAGCCACCTTGACAAATCATTTGATGGAACAACAAGGTACATATTTTTAAAACTGATCAATAATGGATTTCTTAAAACTGCTAATAGCTATAGCAAGGTCATCAAGGATAAGGAAAAGGAACACTTTACCTTCTGGCACTGGCAGTGCTGTGGCTAAGTGGTTAGGTCAGAGTGGAGCAGTGTAACAGTCACCCGCTCCTCCAATGATATCTGCATAATGCTTTCCTCTGGCATTTCTCTCCCATTTTTGCATGGTTGTTACTGTAGTTCAATCTATTTGTCTACTTGAATTTTTATATGCTTTCACACTACTAGATTGGCAGGAGCTGGGGCAAATAACAGGAGTTTGCCCCATTATATGGCTCCTGGGTTTCAAATTTCAGCTGCTGACCATTTGGCCGACAAGCCCAGTAACAATGGCTACCTGCTATCAATGGCAGTGATTGATTGGCTCTTTCATCCTAAACTAAATAGTTTTGATTGGTCAAGTAACATTGTTTCCTGTTATAATTTGGTGGTTGTCTAAAGGAGGGAGAAGAGGAGGAATTCTTACCCATGCTGTGGAAGGAGGACATCCAGGTCCAAACTTAAGCAGAGGATTTGCCCGGTGGGCATCTTGCCTCCAACTTCCTGAAATCTTGCCTCTAATTTCCTGGTGTTATCTTGGATTTTATCCAAGAAAAGAGGGGAAAGTTGATGGAAGTGTTCCCAATTTCATTCAGTTAATAAAAACATTCTTGTACTTGACCATTTAATATAGAAAAAGCTGTGGATATTTTCTCATAAAATTGTGAAATCTGTATTTTTATCTGTATTTTTATTCCAAGAGAAGCACAGAATCATATATCCTACTCTGCTCAAAATCCTTGGTCAGTATAAAACTAGCTGATGAAGTCTGTAAGCAATTGCTTGTTGTCTATCAGCTCTGGCTGTACTGTAAATTAATAATTACAAACTATAAAGCTAACTTTGCAGTAGAAGCCTGGAGAAGAGTATCACTCAGGCAACAACTATTAGAAAAACAGTCCAAAGCCAAATAAAAGAAGAGAAACAAGTAAGAATCTTTCTCCTAACTATGTCTGCTCTTTGGGGACTCATTGGACAGAATTAAAGCAAAACATAGAAACTAGGCAATCTGTAAAGTGGCAAGAGTAGGAGCTAAATTCAGTGCTAATTCTTATCTCATCTTTCTATTTCAGAGAGCATCCTCATGTATGAAAAATGGATTACTAATAATCCATTGAAATCCCAAATAAACATTCAAGGCCTCTTGTCAAAGAAGATATTACAACTGGCTGTAGAAATGGCACCATCAAAAAGAAATGAGTACTGAAATTCAAAATTAAACTGAATACCATTTTTGTAAAAATGTAAGTCCGTTGCTGTCTCTGAAATACATTATATTTTTTACTGAATTCATACCCCACTTCTCTCAAGGCAGCTTACAGAATTAAAAACTACCCAACACAGAATAAAACAGAATGATACATTTATGCAATGAAAATCCATTTCAGAAAATAGCAAACAAAATAAAAAAAATGAAAATAATTACCAGTTAAGGACTTGTGGTGGAATGGAAACTGTTTTACCACTTTTGTAAAGACTGGAAAGTGGAATCAGAATCTACCTCCTTGGAAAATTCATTCCCTAGCCAGGAGGCCCCACATATCAGATAAATGGATTTCTGGAAGCAGAAGCCCTCTCCTGGTCCAGTTGAATGGATTTATAGTGGGGAGAGACATTCCTCAGATAGTTAGGCCTAAAGAAATATTGAATATTAAAAGTCAATGCCAACATCTTACATTGTGTCCAGTGGATAACTGATAATTACATCTTTCAGTTCAAGGATCATATGATTCATAGATATAGAGTTATATAGCCTACAGCCTGAGTTGGGACCAGTTGCAATTAACAATTGGAACATTTAAAAAAAGGGAATGTATATTTTCCAGGTTACTTCTGAGCCGATTAGTTTATGTAAAGATCAGAAGCAGAATATTTTTCCAGTACCATCTTACAAGAAAGGATCTCAGAATTCAAGCCTGCTACAAGATTGTTGATGGCATACATACACAGACACACACATACTGTATACACCCACACACACACACACACATATAGGAATCCTTACAGTAATTTGGCATAGAGATCAAACTTCAAGGGAAAATTTTAAAAAGTATCATGGAACATCTTTTAGAGATTAGGAGTTTCACTTTTTTAAATTAGAGAATAATAAACTATAAAATACCAATATGATCATTTCTCAGTATAATCGGTGGGATGTTAGATCTTGGTAAGTTATAAAAATACCACAAATCAATGACAGGGCAACTTTTTACATGCAGAGGACCCAGATTCATTCCTTTGAATCTTCCAAGGGGGTCAAAAAAACTCTGAAGAATCCCTGAGCTGCTTCCATCAAATAGCTGGGCTAGATAATGTCATTCATTTCTTTCTCTTGTTGCTCTTGTTTCATTAAAAAAGAGTATTTATTCTTAGCATCCGAGGACTAATAAATGAGATGATGAATATTATTATTCATTGACATTTATTGTAGTCAGTGAGGTCCCATAAATACATTTGGTCCTCGTGTCTCCTTATCTACAGCATTAAGGTGCCCTGCTAATCATTTTGCAGCTCCAGCCTCACCCCTAGCCCATTGTCAAGGAATCCTAAATCCATTTTCATCAGTCTTTCAAAAGACCAATAGACCTGTCTGAGATCAATATATCAATCTCACTGCCAGTTTATCACAAATGGGGAAAAGATGTATTGCTGGTTCTGGCCTAAACATTACAGGGTTTTGTTTTGTTTTGCTGCTGCTGCTGCTGCTGAGAAGGGGTTATGTATGGTCGTGCTTTCTACCTTTTTTATTATTTTGAGAGGAACAAGAGCCCATACTGTAAAGAACAAATTTGGAGGACAGAGGCTGGGGTGGAGAAAAACCAGCTCCTATGTAGAGGCTATATACAGTAAATTGAATTGAATTAATTAATTAACCTATGTTCAAAATGGTCTAGATCTGACTGGAGGCTGTAGTAAAAAATATCCATGCTTCAGTGAGAGGGTGTGGAAGAATGCAGTTGGGCAGTGACTCAGAAGCTCCATTCTAAGCTCCCTGCAGAGAGATATGTGGAACATATGCAGCTTTTCTTGTGCTTGCCAGTGCACACACACACATAGGCAACATGTGGAGAAAGAAGAAACAGGCAGACACAAACACAACACATTATTTTAGAAGAAAACACCTCTTATAGCCACTGCTAGAAAAGGGGCTAGAAAGAATGCTAGAAGCCTAGCACTGCCTGCACTCTCAACCTATAAAAATGTTCTAATGTGCATTAAATCTTTTTGTGCAAATGTCAGTATAATGAGATAAAATCAACAGTAACTTTCCAACTCTTCTTTCATTTGATACATTCATAGACCTTTTAATTTAATTTTCTATGGATTGTCTTTCATGGTTATTTCTCCTGATATATTGTTTCATAGCATATTAAAACACACTATTATAGATATAAAACAATGCTAAAAGAGAACATTTAAAAATATAGTTACAGCAGCTTCATTGCACCCAATGTGTCGATATGTTCAGATGTATTAACACATCAACATATTTGATATCCTTATTGTGTCAACAGGTTCTAATGCACTGTCAAGCCATTTCAGTTTTTCGCATCAATAAAGTATTGGTATTGCCAAAAAAGTATCAACAAGGTAATTGGGCAAAGAATGTGATTTGTACAATCACACATAGCTCAGCCTGTTTACTTTCTGTAATGAAGGATAACATAATCAATCCAAATGATAATTGAATCTTTCTTTGGTGTGGCAATGAGAGTACAGGAAGGTATCTTAGGAGAAGCCAGAAGCACTAACAGTTCTGTTCTCTAATGTCTCATAGCTATTTCTAAGATCTCCCGTTTAGGTTTAACACCTAATTTTGCCTAATGATAGGGAAAGTCTATATAATAATAACTTTTCCATAGATTTAGGATGATATTCCCTTAAATGGATCAGAATCCATCAAACTTTAAACAATATTAAACAAAGTTTTCTGAAGTTCTGTTAATGTTAACAAATGCAGTCTTGATTTAAAGAAAAAGTGTTAAATATGAAGGTAACAGGAAAAACAAGTAATACCATTACAGATTACAGATCTAGCTTTATGTACTGTAGTTCAATAAGTGGTCCCAAATATAAACACATCCTGTAAATCTGTTCACAATCCCTTTCTTCCAACCTTCGAGATTTTGTACTGCCTGCTTATTAAGGAAGTACCCTTTCTTCTTTAATTAGTAGTAAGAAATATTTCCCAGAAGATCTTTGAGTTAATTAGAAAAAAGGCATTTTTCCCATTGTTGTTTTTAACAATCTAAAGAAAGAGCAGAGAACCCTGTATAACAATAGCAATGATTAAGCTTATCAATTGTTCTCCAGCTATGTAGGCGTTTTGCCTAATGCTTGGAAGATGTTTGAATGATTCAGCCCTTTGATTTTAATTATTAGAGATAGAGACCATTTTTCAACAAAAGATGCTATATTAACTACTATAAAATAGTGGTTTGTGGGCATTTAATTACCCACTCATATCTACTTATTGTTATTCTGACATATCTTCCCACTCTCTGTTCAATGTATAAGCATTCTCAGGAGAGCAACTAAGTTGTTAGCATTTTCTAAGTAATATTATTATACAAGAGCAGAAGTTTATTATAATGGCATGATTTTATTATAATGGCATGATTTTATTATAATGGCATGATTTCATCAAACTATTATTTGGCTTACCCATATCTCACCCCCACAACTGTTTCAGGAATCTTAAACTTTGGTTTAACTGCATGAAAATATTTGTTAGTCATTGGCAGGACAGATCAACATAGGTTGATCTAAGGTTTGGTCTAAGTTGGGCAAAATTACCAATAATAACTAATAAGAGTTAGAAATCAGCTAGTACAGGATATATAACCTTGAATTCTGGCAGAGAAAAGGCATGGGCTTCATCTCAGAAGGAACAGTAATAGCCTCTAAGCCATTATAATAAGATTAACTTGGCCTAAGGAAGGGATGATGTGATATCATTTAATCAATAGAGCACTCTAAGCTATCGTCAATCAGGAATAACAAATTAGATCTAAGCGTAAGAATGGTTCTGAAAGAAGCCATAGAAGGGTTCAAATTCTACTGAATGACAAATAAGAAGAGCCTGTGAGTATCTGTGGAATGCAGTAGCGGCTGCCTTAAGTCCAGATTCACATAAATATATGCCTTTTTCTATATCTCTTGGCTTCTGGTGGTGGATATGGTTGTGCAGTTCAAAAATTTCATTTGAAGGCTATTGATTTAGATTGACAGTTCCGTATGGATTTTAGATGTCTATTAGATTTCAAAAGACTATGTAAATCCATTCAGAAAGCAAGAACAAATAAAGTGAAATAATAGAACAGAGCATGTAACAGAATGCAATTGAATTTTTTGATGAACGGTAATAAGTACAAGAAACACTGAATACTTTTGCACTACATCCTGAAGGTAGTTTTCTAACTCTAACTTGTCCATCTAAATAGATGGACAAACTTGAGAAAGTGCTGAATTAAACTTTTAACGTGTCAATTGTGTGCTCTCTTATTGGCTGAATGCATTTTGATTGGCAGATCATTTACCCCCAAAGACTGTTTACCACAGGAAGCAAGTTCAAAGGCTCACAGTCTTTGCTGCCTTCCAAAATGCAAATGGGAACCCCTGGAAAAGCCATAAATGTCAGAATTGACTTCAAGCTTTTCACTTATCATGAAGTAACAAGAAGACTGTATGCCACATACTTAATTTACCAGGTGACCCTGAAATCAAAAAACACTCATTTTAAGACTGAGCAAATGTAAATCCACCTGTTTTACAGGACTTGCATTTGGAGATTCCTTCATGTAAAAGTGAATCATGTGCTCTTGCATATTTCCTTGAAATTATTTTGTCAAAAAAATGGTCAGTTTACTAGGAAGGTCTGTTTACTTGATGAGAGGATCTTTTTTTCACTTAGAAGGTAATCAGCATGCAAGAGTTTCTTCCAAAACTATTATTAATGGTTGGTGGACAAGTGCAGAGGATGTTAAATAACTGTAGATCTTTTAAATGGGCTCTGTTCATTAAAAAATGATCCAATGTGTTTATTATCCTTGTTAATTATGATGCTGCCTTTCTGGAAATACATTTCAGTCAGTAAAATGGCTACATCACTCAGTTAAAAGTAAGAAAAACGTACATTCACTAATAAATATGTGAGGAATCAAAGACTGGCTTCCACAAAATCTACAAAGAAGAACTTTGTTGATTGTTTTCAAATGCAATTAGGAGAACTGTACACATCCGTCTTGGAGGAAGCAGGAAATATTAAAATTACCTAGTTTTAAAAGCTCAATATCTGTTGAAGACATTTGACTCTTCCTTTCTTGTGAAGTAGCTGTAAGGAGAAAAAATGGCCAAGAAGGGACATCTGAATGATCTGGACATCATGAATTAATGGCATGATCTGATCTGGGACCTCCAAGACTAAAATGGAGATTGGGAATCACGATCTAGTGATTTATTTGCCTTCTTCCAAAGCTTGAGATCTATCTATCTATTTATTTAATTTATATACCGCCAAAATCTGGAGACTCTTGGAGGCTAACAAAAAAAAAACACAATCCTTAAAAATATTAATTAAAAACATTAAAAATAAAATAAAACATTAAAATGAAATAAAAAACCCGGTGGAAATAGAGGGGTGCGCTAAAAAGTATTTCATATATAAAAAGGGGGTGTGAGGATGGCTAGTCATCAACCAGCCACCTCCACGATGATGATGAGCACCCCCCCCCGGAGCCCCAGGCCAACTTGCAGAGCCAGGTCTTAAGGCCCTTCGGAAGGTCATCAGGGAGGGGGCAGCCCTCAGCTCGAGGGGCAAGATGTTTCCTAGGGCAGGAGCCACAGCAGAGAAGGCTCTTCTCATAGACCCCGCCAGCCGAAATTCCTTAGCCGATGGGAACCGGAGAAGGACTCCTCTGCTGCTTCTGGTGGGCCGGGTTATGCTCAAAATCCTACAAGCTAGGCTTCAGCAGTATGTGAACCGAGAACTAACAGATGTACAGGCTGGTTTTTGGAGAGGCAGAGGAACTAGAGATCAAGTTGCCAACCTTCGCTGGATCATGGAAAAAGCGAGGGAATTCCAGAAAAACATCGACTTCTACTTCATTGTCTACGCTAAAGCCTTTGACTGTGTGGATCACAACCAAATGTGGCAAATTCTAAAACAGATGAGAGAACCAGACCACCTTATCTGTCTCCTGAGAAAAACCTGAATGTGGGTCAAGAAGCAACAGTTAGAACCGGACATGGAACAGCAGATTTGTTCCAAATTGGGAAAGGAATACGACAAGGCTGTGTATTGTCACCCTGCTTGTTTAACTTCTATGCAAAGTACATCATGCAAAATGCTGGGCTGGATGAATCACCAGCTGGAATTAAGATTGCCGGGAGAAATATGAACAACCTCAGATATGCAGACGATACCACTCTCATGGTAGAAAGTGAAGAGGAGCTAAAGAGCCTCTTGATGAGGGTGAAAGAGGAGAGTGCAAAAGCTGGCTTGAAACT
>JANHZU010001967.1:75468-89445 GCA_032468055.1 Acrochordus granulatus
CACTTTCCAAGCATCACTTTGTCTGTCTCTTCCTTTCGCTTCATCTGACCTATTGGATGCTGTCAGATCCCATCTGCAAATTGCTACAAAATGGGACATGAATTGTAATTAAATATATTTCAAATAATGGTATAAGTATCTTAAAAAAGAAGGAATAGAAGCAAAGAAGCTAACAGAGAAGGATTAGTATCCTCCTTATTTCATGTCTGACCGTTGATTCATTCTAGAATTCCCTCATAAGAAAATCTTGATTGCCACTAATCATTAAAACCTTGATAAGCATGTAGCAGAATTTAACTACAAATATTTTTGGTTGATCAAAACCCCTTTACGCTGCATCAGCTCACTGACATTGCTAAGTGTGTTGCTTTCCTATAATTATTGCAGAAATCAAAATATTTTCTCCCTTCAAGGAAAAACAATTATGATCTGCTATAAAATGGTTAATTATAGCTTAACATAACTTTACCTTGAGGTGAGCTTTAATGTTGCTGCTATCTCTATGTATGTTGCAGTAAAGAAATTGAGTTGCAAGCTTTGAAATTGGCTTATTAAGAACAGCAGTAAATATTGCTGCTCAAAATTTCAGTAAAGCAAAGATATGAATCCCATCTGGAAAACATTTTTAAGATAAAAAAAGTGGCCCACAACATGATCTGCAAATAAAGTGGGTTGTTTATGCCTCAGAGCAATGTCTCACAATCAGATAGCACATTTATATACTACATTTGTTAACCACCCCAAATTCTTATGTTTCTTCAAAGAGAATGGATTTTATAAGTTTCCTTTGGAGGAGCCAAAAGCTCCCTTATCATAACAGTTATGGAATAATACCTTCACTAACAGACATTATAGCTTGCCATATTATTATATATACAATAATGTGAAGTCACAGCTGCCAGTTCTTGGCTTTCATACATAATGAGTTCTTCCAAAGAACCTAGGATGTTATAGTGTATTGGCATAGTGTGTGTGAGGATCCAAGCAGTACGGTCTTCAGCTTCTTTGCTGTCTGTTGTTGTTCTTCTCAATTCTGGCTTTGTTAGGGTTTGTTCTTAAAACGTGATATTGTGCAAGCAGAATTAGCCCTTCTGTCTCTTTCTTCAATTTTCCTTCTTTTAATCATTACCAGGTCTTGTTATTATCTGCTTTGCCTCCTTTTTTAAAAAAATGTATTGGCCATATAATACTTTGCCTTGCCATGTCTCTTATCGATTCTTTATTTGATCTTTCCTATAAGCCAGTTTGGTTTCTTCAGTACTTAGTAAGCCTTTATAATGTACTAGCTTCAGTTCATCTTCACTAACCTTCAGATATTCTTTAAATGCCTTTTCTTCTTCTTCAACTGTCTGGTAAACTTGCAACAATCCACACCCATTTATTTGCCTTGATAAGTAAGTCTATCAACATGAATAAAGGACATGATTCATTGTCGTTATTTTTCTGGTCTTCCTATCCAGGGCTTTCAGATCCACTATTATAGTTATGTATCTAACCACTAAAACTGCCCAGATGTTGATTGCCTGGTTGGCATTTCCTCTACTGAGTTTGGACTTTAAGATCTTCTTCATCAATTCTAACTTTCTTCTTGACTTCACTGTCTTTGATGTTATTTTTGTTATTATTACATACACAAATCAAGAATGAAAAGGACAATTAAGAAAAAATAAAACATAAAATTGATTGGGAATTTACAAGTATCATAGGACTATGTTAAAATTATCAATGTTTCATTAATCACTTTAAGTAACTGAATAAGCCAGATTGTTTTAAAAATCAATTGTAATTAAAATCCAAGTAAAACAATATCATAAAATAATTAACAGTAGTTATTTTAAGAGAAATCCACATTTTGGATGCAGTATAAGCTTGAATATAGAGTTATAGCATAAAAACAGTTTTCAGAATAAATGATATTATGTATCAGATTGACTTTTGAAATATGAATATGAATCTTTACTGATTGATCATGATTTAATCTTTGTCCCACAGTGATTCCTTATAACTGATGACTGAAAGATTATTTGTTTGATTAATTCAATTTGTATGGCCATTTCTCTCATGACAAGAACTCTGGTAGCTAACACAGCTTAAAAACTCCAATACAAGAAAGAGATAACAACGATAACCCCCAAACCCTATATTTTATTAAGATTAAGCTAAATGTGGTGGACTTCACTGAAAAGTCAAGCATCTAAAATCAAAAGCACATTTATATGTCAGCTGACAGACATGCATAACTTGGCTATATATGCTTTTTTATATATATGAGAATGGATTCATTTTTAATTAATAAGATCTTGCCTGATAACCTTATTATTAACCTTATTGCATCTATAGCTATATTCATAGCCATATTTATGAATTAAGTTTATATCCTGCTTTTCTTGTAGTGGCTTAAGATGACTCACATGAGGATCATTTTTCACTGTGTTTCCACAACAATCATAGCTTGGCCAAAGTCACCCCATGAGTTTCCAAGACTGAAGCTGAATTTGAATTAAAGTCACTCCAGTTCTTATCTAATACCTTAACCATTATATTATTTTGGTGAATGTTCTTGTTCTGTCTTCAAAAAATTATAATAGAAATTAATAGTTGAATCTATTAGCCAATTTTATTAAAAAGCTTTTGAACTACATCTCACTTTATCAAATGTAGTTCACAAAGTTCGCACATTTTAACAAAATTAATTAGTCTGAACAGGTATTACCAGAATCCTCTACTCCAGACCAATACAGCTCTCTTTCTGCAATGTCCACTGTTTAAATATCTGATTATTGGAGGATTTGCTCATTGAAGGGACAGATATTGAAACTGAAGCTCGAGTACTTTGGCCATATAATGCGCAGAGAGGACTCATTAGAAAAGACTGTGATGCTGGGAAGGATTGAGAGGAAGAGGAGAAGGGGACGGCAGAAGATGAGGTGGATAGAGAGCATAGTCAGTGTGATGGGCGTGAGCTTGAGAAGACTCCGGGTGGCAGTGCAAGACAGGGGGGCCTGGCGTAATGCAGTCCATGGGATCACGAAGAGTTGGACACAACTGCATGACTGAACAACAGAGTCATATCCTGGTACAAAGGAAACACATGTAAAAAACTTTAAGTGTTTTGTTCAACTGAGTGTTAGTATAGTACATCGATTGAGATGATGACTCCAGCATCTTTAATTAGTACTTATATATTATCCTATCAAATCAAACCAAGATTAGATTTTTTTGTATCAAAATATTCCTGTTCTGACTTGGGAAAACCTATCTACAAAGTGACTACCTGCTCATAGTGACTCACACCCTTGTAACCTCCCATTAGACTACTACAACATGCTCTACATGGGGTTGTTCTTGAGAATTATTTGGAAGCTCCAGTTGGTGCAGAATATGGCTGTGTGAGTAGTAATTGGGTGCCACATATATGGCACATGTAACATCATTACATGTATGAGCTGTGTTGGCTGCCAATATATTGACATATTCTTATTCTGACTTGGGAAAGCCTACCTACAAAGCAAATGCCCCAAACCTATTAGCTTTTTGTAAACTCTTAGAGATCTGGTTACGTTCTCAAGGCTGGGGCACTGAAAGTTATAAGGGTGCCATTTCCTGGCTATATTGTTAACCTAAATATCTTGAAGAACATGCATATTTATTAAGGTAAAGATTTCTCCTCTAGTCGTGTCTGACTCTAAGAGGTGGTGCTCATCTCCAATTCATAGCTGAAGGGGCCAGCATTTGTCCAAAGACACTTCCATGGTCATGTGGCAGGCATAACTATATGCCAAGGTACATGGAATGCTGTTATCCTCTCACTGAAGGTAGTACCGATATATTTACTTAAATTTTTACATGCTTTTGAACTGCTAGGTTGGCAGGAGCTAGGGCAAGTAAAGGGAGCTCACCCCATTACACTGAGATGCTTGGGTCACAAACTGTGAGTTGCCAGCCATTTTGCAGACAAGCCCAGCGTCTTAATCACTTGGCCACCATGCTCCTGCATATTTATTATGTATATTTATTTTATATTTTACTGTTGTTAATGTTTATATTTTTGATATCGATATATTTTTTTACTGTAAGCCACCCAGAGTCATTAATTGAGAGGGGCAGCTATAGAAATTGAAGAAATATATTACTGATATTTCCACTTTTGGGCTTTATAAGAGAAGTACTACCCATTTTTTACTGACTGATTAATTACTGATTCCTTAGTTATAATTATAGAGTATCTGCAGTGTTTGCTTACATTGTGGGAAAAGGATACTATACTTAACAGACCATCAGTAGCTGAGTTTCAAAGTAGAAGGCTCAAGGTTTGTCTGCAGATGCTTCATCTGGCTGAACAACTGCACATTGCATTACTAACTTCTTGATAACATCAGATTCTGGACAAATTCACCTCATCCAGACTAGCCACTACACTGGAAAGTTCTCAGTGAGGTCTGGTGTAATTCTTTCTGATCAGTTCTGCAGTTATGACTGCCATAAATGGAAGTTTCTTCAACTTTGACTCTTGATTAATTTTTGATCCTGACTGCAGGTTTTGTCCAGAGTATTTGATTCTAAACTCTTCTCGTCCTACTACCCACAGTCAAATAGTACCATGTAAGAGCCTCAGGATTTATTCTTCGCATATTAAATTGATAAATCTTAATTTCCTTTCTCCTTGTAGTGCCTCAAAGCCCTCAACATTATCCTTTTCATTCTTTTTCTGTCAACCTTATTAAGTAAACTAGAAAGGAAACACAACCTTATAAACTAATTCTACTTCTTGTAAAACTACATTAACACAATCTTGAAAATCTGAAAATAAAGCCCCATTATCACCTTTACAGCCCAAGAACTTAGGGATAGTCCCTTCTGAGTTTCTTGCTCTGCCCAGTGGCAACTGCAGGCTATGCTGTCTCTTATCTAACCATTCCCTATGTAGTATCACTTTGGCCCAACTCCCAAATACTATTACATTTTCCTTCCTGATCATGCTAAACCTGCTAGCTGTAACTACCAGCAGTTGAGAAACTGAGTCTATAAAATAATACATAGTCAGCCAAAAGCAAAAATAATAAAAAAAACCCTCCTCCCATTAGTCATTTTTTTGAAAAAACTAAAATAATGTAATGAAACCACAAAAGGAAGTCAGAAGATGAATAGGCACATAATCTACCACCATACCATGAACAGAAAGAAAGGGATAATATACACACCTTTAAAAATACAGACTTATTCTGGAACTAGAGATTTTCTTTGTATAAAGCACAGGCTATCATTCTTTTCAATATAAAGTATTATCCTTCTGCTACAGTACTTTAAATGAAGTCACTTTAAATAGAAATAGCATAAGCTATCATTAGTTGTGGACAACAGTCACATTTTGGAACAAATGTACAAAAAATCTGTTCTACATTCCCAGAATATTATGAATATGACTTACATTAATACTTTTGACTGAAGTTGATTCCCAAATTATATCAGAAATTGATGAAGCCTAGAGCAACATTTTTTAAATGTTAAAATAAAACTTAAATTTTAAATGTTAAAATAAAACTTGATGACTTCAATAACTGAGATTCTGGGTAATGCTCTCATTAGATCTATGGAAGGAAGTTTTATATACATACATATACCTGCTTTTTGGGTACACACATTTTGAAGGAAGCCAGTAGAGATGGGATTTTCTGAATGTACAGACAGAATGTTTATCAGAACAAGGACAGGACTTCATTCACCAGGGACGAGTTTGCTTTAATAAAGGGCATTGAGAGTATGTTTGGTCAATCCCTTTAGTTGTGTTAAGACAACAATTCCAGAATTACTAGTTAACTGATATAGTTAGAGGACCTTAGGTAAGAAAAGCTTTTTCCATCTTGTTGATTAATACATAATTAACTTTTGCTGTGAGCTGCATACTCTGACAATCAAAGCTCTATCGTTTCAAAATGGTATCAATAGTTAGCATTATCATTTTTGTAAGTTTTTTTTACTGACTTTGGTTTACAGATGAAAGAAAAATAAACTGACTCCATTTTGCAAAAAAACCTCAGACCTTTAAAACCAGAACCAACATTTATTCAGAAATGGAGCTGTCATATGCTATTTTTTTTAATGAACTACAGCATCCAACTTCAGATGCCCACTTCATCTGAGCACAATTCCATTTGCTGTGACAATCATGGAGCCTGAAATAATGCAAACTGTAACCCAGTCAATGAAGCATGAAGCATCTGCAAGAAAAAGGCAGATGTTCAGAAGCAATGATCACCTTTCACAATTATATTGGCATGGGACAAACAGATGATAAATCACATTTTCAGGGAGCAATCATATTTTTAAAAAACAAGAATTAGTTAAATAACTTTTGAGGGGGTATACTAAAATTTGCCCATGTACACTCTTTCCAGAAAATAGACTAAGACCCAAATATCTCTACAAAGAAAGCAGTCCTATTGGGGAATGAATTGCTTCCTTATATGTTGCTGAGCCACAAGTCCCAGCCATCATCATTATTATCTATGCTGGCTGCAACTGTTGGTAATACAATGCTTCAGCAACATACGGAAACCACAGATTTTTCACTCTGTCACTTATCTTGGAACAAAGCCCGCTGAAACTAGAGAAGACAAGTGTAGGGTCTGATTGCAATGTCATACATTCAAGGTATCTGTGCCAAGTAGGAGGAATCAAGGCCAATGTTAAATTTCATTTTCAACTCTTCTGTTGGTAATGTCATTAGTTTCCTAACTAATCTTCTCTAATTGATGCTTTGAGCCCTGCCCATAATCCACCATGGTTTATCACTGAGCCCCATTTTTGTTAATTCCTTTGCAAGGAAGGTGAGTGAGTAAACCTATTTTATTTACTTATTATTAAATGTACAGTATATGCCGATTATTTTGCCCTGAACTGTACCTCCAACAGCAGAAGGTGTAGAGGAGCCATGAGGAGGAGCTATGTGACTCATTAGCACTTATCAAACTCAATCTGAGATTATCATTAGAACCAGCTGTGCACAGTAAATACACTTGTTGACAGAATATTTCTTTCAAAAGATTTTTTTTCTCTTTATCTTTGAAAATATGGTGATTCCCATCAAACTTAATGGCATATAGAATACACTGAATGCAAAAAATATTCATGTTTAATACCTGAGTTAAGTATGATCTGAAAGGAGCAATATTTAAGGAAAACCACTATATTAGAGTGCCAACATTGTAACCCTGACCCTGATACAGTTTAATTGTACCTTGTGAACCAACACACATTTCTGTGTGTTTTGGAATTCCTGGCATCTTTACCAGGCATATTTATTTTATTTATTTGTATCCCACATTTATTATTTTTACAAATAGCTCAAGGCAGGAAACATAATTATCACACCTTCCTCCTATTTTCTCTACCACTGTTGGGTGGGTTGGGCTGAGAAAGAGTTGCTGGGTGATTTGAGCTTTCATGGCTAAAATGGGATTAACATGCTCTACACCAGTTTCTAGCTTAGTACCTTAACCATATGGAGTCCCAAAGGTGTTCTTTTTCAAAAGGCAACTGGATTTTCTTGATTTTTTTCTTGAAGACATTTCACTTCTAATCCGAGAAGATTCTTCAGTTTTAATTATCTGGTGGGGAATAGAAGGATTTATATTCTTTGCTTCTATTCCCTCTCATCTTCTACTCCCCACCAGATGGTTAAAACTGAAGAAGCTTTGTAGATGAGAAGTGAAATGTCTTCAGAAAAATTAAAGAAAGTCCAATTGCCTTAAAAAAAACACCTTTGGGACAACCATGACCTCGATGACTGAGAATCTCCATAGGCATTAACCATCTACAGGAATCCACCCATGATTGAATGATTAATTAATTAATTAATTTGTTCATTCATTCTTACATATATACAAGGAATAATTCAACCATCTCCTTTCATATTTACAAGGGATAATTTCAACCATCTCCTTTCATTGTCCTGACTTTGAGAAGAAGTGGAATTGTTTCTACCACAAGATGCCCATTTGGGGATGGGGGTGAATGCCATTATATTTAAAAACAAGTAATAACAGAAAAAAAGGCCACTGCCCTGAATAAGAAAATAATATGGTAAACCTATGCAGCTTAGTTATCAAACAGAAGATTAGGAGTGAAGCCCATTCAAAATCACTTACTATTGAATAAACATATGCTGTATATGATTGCACTATTTGCCAGTTTGCTGGCCTACTTTGAAGAAAACTAACATGTATTCCTTAAAATCCTGCCCAAGACTCTATTCCTGACATAATTCAAAAAAGAAAAAAAAATAATAAAAATAAGAATGCAATTAAAGAGGACGTAAACTTCAAAATGATGCACAAATGCAATAACTGAGCCAGAGAGTCTGGTAAAGTAATAAAAGTAAGCTCAAAATGAAAAATTACAGTGTGGTTTGTTTCAGCAGTGCCAGCCCCAAGGACTGCAAAAAAATCAATAAAAGGAACTAAGGAATGCAGAGGGCAGGTGGGTGTCTGTAAAATATAGTAGAATTTCATGGAGAAAGTTATAGAGCATCAATCGCCAACAGCACAAGTATATATTTGAAGTACTGTATTAAGCTTTAAAAGTTAGGAGTTTCCTAAATGGCAAAATATATATTCTAACTACCGAAACAAACATTACAGTTATATTGTCACTGCATAAATAAAAGTAGCAGTAGTCACATTTGTCAAATCTGATTACTGTGTTCCAACATTGGTATTTATTGTGAGATTAAAGGTTAAAAAAAAGTCACATTTGTAATGGTGTTCCCAATCCCTAAACTTCATATCATGCTATATTTTTAGAAAATGAAACTGTGTACTATGATTTATACTGCAAAAAACATGGTGGTGTCATATAGACTGCCTATTTCATTTATTCATCTTATATAAATGTTGCATCCCTGCTGGGCTGAGGGGTCCTTAAAACAGGCATTAACATTTTAGTTGCCTTGGATCTGGATTATTGCACTAGTTCATCCAGACTGCATTAGCCACAGTATGCCTTGAAATACTTCTGCTTCAGAAGCTACAGGTGGCCAGTAGCATTCTGGGTTCATTCTCATGGTCCTGGCTATCACTCATAAAGTCCTTTATGGCACTGGGCCAGTTTTTGGAGGGACTGTCTATCCCCTGTAGTTTCTGCTCACCCCATTCATTCTGGTAGAGTTAGCCTGCTCCAGATCTCAATTGTACAGTGTCATCTTTTGGGACCTCATGAAGTGGTCTTTCTCTATCATGGTGTCTTCTCTAAAACAACCTCTCCTAAGATTTTTATGGCCCTCAAACATGCCTTTATTAAAACAAGTCCTCAAGATCTCAGTAGACCTTAGGTTAGAATGGACAATCAACCCATTGTGTGATGTTGTGGCTTTTAGATGGAGTGCTTTCTCTAGACTCTTCTTTTTAAAGGTTATATTTGTAAGACTGTTAATTTGTAATGGATACCTCTGATTTGTAGATCTATCATAATGGATTCCAGTAAAGTACAGAAAACAGTCTTTCCATGATCTTCCCCTAATCTACACAGACAGGCTCACAATAAGGTTGTGAGAAATGAACAGAAACAACTTCAGTAGTCTCCACAGAAAAAAAATATAACAATGTAAAAGCAGCTTGCCACATCAGAGGATGTTTTCTTTCACTAGAAGTTGTTAAAAAGAGGTTACTTGTTCATCCGATAGAGATGTTGTAGTGGATCCTACACTGAGCAGGTGGTTAAATTAAATGACCTCAGTGATCCCTTCCCAGTCTATGATTCCATACAAATGTAAGTTTTAAACATCATCCTTGGAGAAACTTATGTTAAGAAAGGGATCTGGGAATTCTGCAATTAAAAGAAGTTTCTCAATGAATTTACCTGACTACTTCTATAAATTTAAGAAATGTTCCATGTCTTGAGAAATATTATGAATAAAAACAGATGCATTTTAAACAGATTTTAAAAAAATCCATTAAATACCCAACAGACTAAAGAACTACCCTATTAATGGGGACAACAAAGTAGATCAGATTTAATCTGATATGCAGATTTCTAGCATTTACCATCTATATTTGCCCTTGATATTCTGTGAATTATCTTGTTCCCACTGAGGTTAATAAGTTTGCTTGGAAGCATTTGTAGTGTAATTGATAATTTTCAATGATTTGTTATTCTCCAAGGATGAAAAGTATACATGAAATAATATTTGTAACATATGCAATATTCTTTTTTTTATTGACCTTCTTATTAAGCTGGCAATCAAAACACGCAATACTGAAGAAAATACAGGCAGATGGGTATTAGTATTTGTAAACTGAAAGTACACTGCAGATTAATTAAAATGAGCTGAACTATACCAAGCACAAGCAACATGGGTAAGGTAAAGAAGTTTTATGAAAAATTCATAAAATTCGTAACTGCTCCTTGATTTCAGTCCAGCAATGTGGAGAACAACAGAAGGCTGAATGCTCATGTTTGTGTGCTGTCAGTGAAAAAACAAAGAGTCATGGAGAATGGGACACTTGAGATGAATCTTGAAAATTTTAACCTTTGGCTTGTGTTTTCATGATTCCGAACAGGCCTTTTTTTGCTAACCCAGGTTATATGAAGTGAACATCACATTTAGAATAGACACAAAGAAATAAATAAGACTGTAGTTTGTCACAACAATTCGGTCTCCTTAGTGCTGATGAATCTATATAGATTCATTAAATCTGGATTCACCAACATTGTTCAAAATGTATTCCATTCATGATAACCAGGAGCTAGTTGATTGGCTAGCTGTTTATTTAGACATTTAATTATACTGTTGCTGAAATATAGTGCTTGTCTGTTTCCCATCAGTCTGGAGATCTTTGGGTGAGCCTCCAAAGAGGTAATCAGTTTGGGTATGAATAAACCCCCTCTGTATGAATTAGGAATAAACTAAACAACAACATTCAGTTGTCATTAATCATGGAATATGCCCTCAAATTTTGCAAGTGGAAGCATTACATTCACATTCAGAAATGTGATTGGCTTTTATTATATTATTACAAAGAATGGCTTCACGACAGAACACCAAGACAATGAGAAGCATATGAATATTTGTTTCACCTAGAGAATTACACTTAGACTTTGGATTAAAATCTAAGGAACTGAAATTTAGGTGGGGAAGACCTCAAAGAATTTCCAAAGAGTCACAAGTGGTTAGGGGAGTATAACAAGGCCATCATTAAGGTTCAATTATATTTATTTTATTCAATTTGGACACATTCTGATTCCAGACTGAATCTGAGCAGTTCACAATGGAACCAAAATAAGATAAAATATAATATAAATCTGGCTGACATAAAGACATGTCCCAAATACATCCAACAAGGGCCTCTATCCACCTTAGCCAAGAAGGACTTTAAGGTCTTTTAGAAGAGCATCACATCTGATTGGCATGATGCAGCATGAAGGTCATGAGAATGACTCTTCTTACCAAAGCTTTTTTTTTAATGCCAAGAACAATGTTATTACTCGAAGCTAGCTGGCTAGGCAAGTAGAAGTATCTCTGCACATTTTATTATTTTAATAAAAGGTAGCATTCACTACAATAAAACACTACTTTTTTCAAAGTAAAAACATTAAGCATCAGGCAACAGAGGCAAATTCCATTGTAATCTCATACTTACAATAGTGCTGTGCTTTAAGTAACTTTTAATACAAACACTTTTCTTCTCTAATTTAACAGGAACATAAAAGCAGCTGTTAAAAAAATGAATGTTGGATAATGAAGAGAAAAGGTGGCTGAGTGCTTCACAAAGGAATGGGAAACAATGGGCAATTGAAAGGGGAGCTTAGAAAATGACCTAGTTGAACTTCTGCAGACTGTGAGAAAGGCTTTCCGTATTACTGCATTGTTCTCCACCTGTACAGTAATTGCTCCATGTTAAACAGGCTTCCTTTCGCTACCTGGATCCCATTTGTTTACATCGCCCCCCTGCCTGCAATGTTATTTTTATGAGAATGAGTAAATTTGCTTCTCCTTGAAGAGCAATGTGAAGTCTGCCCACTTCAAATGACAGCTTTAAAGAAGTCTTGCAAAGGACCATCCAGATATCAGATGGAAAAATAGATTGCATTGGTGCACCAAAATGTCATCAAAATGAGTTAGCAACCAATTAATGTTTTCATCTGGAACAAAAAGCTCTACTTTCAAGAATCACAATGAAGCCGACTGATGTCCGTCTTTTTCCTTCAAGTCACAGATCACATCAAATACGGTGTCTATTCTGTTTTTCAATGGATTTCCATTATTTAATCAGCTCTTTAAAAGTGTTTTGCCTTCCCTGTTTTAACAAGTTCAAAAGTCTCTTCCAATATAAAAATAGTGTTTGAAGTACGTGGGTGATGAAGAGAAGCTGTGATTGCAATAGTAGGTGGTAGATCAAAAATATGCTTTTAATGAAAGCAATTTCTTGTTCCATTTTATCTCGCATTATGGCTAACAGCTGCCCTCCCACCTCCAACACACACACACAAACCAACTTTATTTTACACAGATCTTGTTGGTTCTAGGTATCCCATACAGGAAGATGTAGTTTCTGCATATGAGTTTTCAGAGCCAGATGCCAAGAATATTTACACTAGCAGCTAAGATACTCTTCACTGGAAGTAAAATGATGAATCAATGACATAGATAACATTCAATAATGCAAATCATTGATAATAAATTTAGTCATTGATTGAATGGGTTGGGGGATGGGTGTGTGGATTCGTGGGCTTCCCATCGCCGCCTCTCCCCTTTGTGATCCCGGTGGCAGCAAGAGAAGGGAAGGGGTAAGTGGAGGAGGAGGAGAGAGCTGCCTGCCTCCTATGCAAAGGGGAGGGGTGGGAGCTCTTGCTAGTGCTGATAATGGATTGATGAGGCTGAGCGGCAGTGTGAGGCCTTGGACACATTGGATCAGGAACAAGCAGGGAAGGGAAGAGAAGCTGTAAAGGCTCAGGCCAGCAACTGTCCAGGATGCAGCCTGCCTCTGGATGAAAAAAGGCAGGAAGAGTTAAAGGGACAGTCATGAGCATAACTCTTGCCTGCCACCAAGATGTAGAGTAAAGCCTGTTGCCCCTCACCTTTCTGCTGCCTCTTCCTCCTCTCTATGTGTGCCCCCCCTTAGAGAAAGACGAGCAGGTAGGCAGGTAGGAAGAAAGGAGGGCCAGTGCCGAGGGATGGAGGGAGAGGGGAAGGAAGAGCTGCCATAAACTTGGTCCAGCTCAGCAGCGTTCCATGCACCTCAGCAGCATGTAGTTATGCCGGCTGCAAGGCTATGTATTATCACGTTTGTGTGTCCTCTGGAGGTACTTGTGGTTTTGTGAGCTTTCCTGCTTGAGTGGCATGGGTGGTTGGGGCACTGGGATGTTGGCTGAGGGGTCAGCAGCTTGAGACTGGGCAGAACTGCATGGCAGGGTGGGCTCCCATTGCTTGCTTCAGCTTCTGTTGGCCCGTCAATTTGGGGCATGTAGAAATGTGGCCATGCCAGCGGCATGACCACAGAAAAGACTGGATGAACATGACTGTTTCGCTAAGAAACAGAGACTCTTCCGCCTATTTATCTATTGTGCACACATTTTCGTGTGCTTTCCAACTGCCGGGTTTTTGGCGACTGAAGCGGATAAAGTGGAGCATCTTGGCTACTTGCACTGCTCACACAGTGAAGAGCACAGGGGCATGCTCCAGGCCCTGACAATCCAGTGGTTGGAAAGCACGCAAAAATACAAGCACAGTAGATAAATAGTCACTACCCCAGTGGAAAGTCAACAGAGCCAACATGCTGCAGTGCACAATCATGCCTGCTGCATGACCACAAAAGCATCTTTGGATGAACGCTGGCTCTTTGGCTAAGAAACAAAGAAGCTTCCACCTATTTATCTACTGTGCATCATTTTTGTGTGCTTTCTAACTGCTGGCTTGTTGGAGGTGGAGTGGGTGATGAGCTACCAGCCCTCCAACTGGCGGTCCAGCATCTTGGCCACTTG
>JANHZU010001967.1:160305-174937 GCA_032468055.1 Acrochordus granulatus
GACAGATATTGAAGCTGAAGCTCAAGTACTTTGGCCACATAATGAGCAGGGAGGACTCATTAGAAAAGACTGTGATGATGGGAAGGATTGAAGGGAAGAGGAAAAGGAGACCGCAGAGGATGAGATGGATAGATAGCTTAGTCAGTGTGATGGGTGTGGGCTTGGGAAGACTCCGGGAGGCAGTGCAAGACAGGGGGCCTGGCATGCTGCAGCCCATGGGTTCGCGAAGAGTCAGATATGACTGCGCCACTGAACAACATCTTCCTCCAAAGACTTCAAATGAAAGGTTGGATTTTTTCTAAAATTAATAGATATAGAATTAATAAATACAGGGATGCTATATCTTATTGTAATGCATATATGTGGGTGGGTGTGTAAACTGTAGATACAAAAACCGATATATTGATAATCTTATACATGGAGATACAGAGAAAGAAAGAGAAATCCACTGCCTACAGGTTTTTGTGCATGTGTGCATATGTGCATGCACTTTCAAATCAATATTGACACCTTGTGACATCCCAGACAAGTCCCTCTGGTCATCTTGATAAGATTTGTGGAATTAGCTTGCCATTACCTACTTCCTAAGCTCATAGTGAGTGATAAACCCAAGGTTACCGAACTGGCATCATGCCTAAGTCAGGACAGGAACTTACAGTCTACTGTTTTCCAGCCTGGTACCTTAATAACTACACCAAATAGACTCTCACCTTACAGTATACATTTGCAAAATATCCACAGAATATTTTTGTGAGGCCTATGCAGGAGAGATCTTTTTCAAACAATCTATTGGAAGTTGTCAGAACAGATTGTCAGGGCAGATTTGAGTCCATTGGAGCTCAAATCACTATGGAGAGGTCTTGTAATTTAGTTCCAGGAGAAAGCAATGCCAAACACATAGAATCCCCAAGAGAAACAAGAGTTCCTATCAGAATTGAGAACAGATGGGAAACTGATTAGAGCATTTCCTTTGCTAATTTCATGGCTCTGCCTCTGGTTAAGAATGTTGGGTCAATGAATCTTCAGAGTGCCAGCCTCTGCTTGCAAAGGGTTTTGTACCTAGGGCTAAAGTCAATGGAATCAATCCAAGACTACAGGGGAAGCCTCCAGTGGCAAATAGCTCAGAGGAGCCACTGATCCTTGGGTCTGGAACTGTCTACACAAAAATGCCTATTATCCAGTCTGCTGTAAATTATTTATGACATAAAGATGTGAATTTTCCAAATCAGTTGGATAGATGCCAGCTACCAGCATCCATCTAAGCATTGCTACATATTTGTTTTCCTGACCTCTGCATACTGTTCAAAATGCATGAAGTACTTGCAGCTGGGACTAAGTGAAGGCTTTCCAACTTGTTCCCAACTCTCACTGTGCAAGTGCCAACAGAGCTTCTGTTGTAATTAACCTAGATTCTTTACAATATCCAGTTACACAGGCATAATCCATGAATATTCATGGACAAAGAGCTTGAATTAGGAACATTCATGAATAAGTTATTTGCCTGGAAATCAGACTTCCCGTATGTTCTTATCCATCAATGATTTATCAGTTTGGAAAATTAGTATTTTTCAGATTTTCACTTTTAATTATAATTAAGTATTGTACAGAAAATGCAAGGATTATCCTATGCTTCCAGAAGACTTCATATTAGCCTAATTATGTATTATGGAATAGGGATGAACTACTGCAAGGAGATCAAACCAGTCAATCCTACAGGAAATCAATCCTGATTGCTCATTGGAAGGACAGATACTGAAGCTGAAGCTGAAATATTTTGGCCACCGAATATGAACAGAGGACTCACTGGAAAAGACTATGATGCTGGGAAAGACTGAAGGCAAAAGGAGAAGGGGGTTGCAGAGGATGGGATTGTTAGATAGCATTGTTGATCCAATGGTTGTGGGAGGTAGCGCAGGACAGGAAGGCCTGGTGTGCTGCAGTCCATGGGGTTGTGAAGAGTCAAAAATGACTTCTCAGCTGAACAACAAAAAACTGGTAAATTGTAAGAAGCTACTGGACTATAAGATTCTGGTTTATGTGAGCTAACTTTCAATCCTTAGATGATGGAACTATCAATTTTTAAGATAGACACAAACATTGTTATTGTTGTTATTTGTACTTTGCCTGACTCTCAGCATCTCTATGTTCCAATATTCTAACAAGTAGATAAATACCAAATGCAGAGTATTACTAAATATGCCTCGCTGATTAAGAGAACCTTTGAGATGACTGATATATCTGCCAAGAAAATTTCTACAATCAATAGAAAATCCATCTCATTTTATATCTATACTCAAAGCTATTTGTATTGTTCTCATTGCATTATTCTATCTCTTTGGTTAACTCTTTTCTTTTCCTTCCCATTTCCTAAAGAAATTTAGATTTTTGAAGGGCTACACCAATATGAAGTTTATTGCAATTGATCAGATCAGATCGGAACAGAAGGAGTGTCATGATTTACAATGTCATGATCTCTTGTGAAAAAAGGAAATAATTTAAGGAATAAAGTCAAATATTTCCAAAATGCCTTGCCAACAATAGGCTTCCTATGCATAGAAGTATTCAAACGGAGCATTTCCTGGACCAATATAGTTAAAGATGAAAAATATTCATCCTTTCCATGTTAAGAATTGTTGCTTCAGCCAAGACAAGTTTAATTTCATTTCATATTGGAAATATATATTCCTTCCTACGTCTGTATTATTCACATTGGGATGATGCTATTATTATTAACATAATTATCAAAGCATAGAAATCAGTAAAATGGAAAAGGCCCACCAATTAAGAATAACAACATTCTAAGTCATTCTAATAATAATAGTTTTCCTGGCAAGTCAAAAATGCATTCAGTTTTATCTCTTTATGTTACTACTTGGGATCACTAAGTTCGGGTAACCAGATGTGTGGCTGAGCCTGTGCAAAGTTTATGTTTTATTTATTTATTAAATTTATATTTATGTTGATTTGTTGATGGTAGTTTTGTTTTGACCTCAGGGCTGCTAACTGTGTGTGTTTTACTATGGTATGTTTTATGGTCTTTTACAACTGTTGTCAGATGCCCAGTCATGAACTTGAGATGTGTATTACAGCTTTCAGAGAGCCAGTTTGGAGCTATGATTAAGTCATCAGAGTAGAAACTGGAAGACTGTGAATTCCAATCACACGTTGGGCACAAAGCCAGTTGGGTGACCTTGATCCAGTCACTTTCTCTCAATCCTAGAAAGGAAGTAATGGCAAACGACTTCTGAAAAAGAAAAACCTTGCCAAGAAAACTGCAGAGACTATTCCAGGCAGTCTCTGACAACTGGACATGACTGAATAGAAGAAAAAAATACAGTTTTAAATTATTTTAGACTCTTTTACACCAGTTTTCCATATCCAAAGCAAATCTGTGCATTGAAAATGGTATATAAAACCACATCTTTATAGAACTACAAACACATTTATATTAAGATGCTTTTTGTTTCTTCACATTGATAAATATATCTGATAATATATTCCCTCAAGACTGCCCTTGTTTTTCTAAAGTTTTATTTGTGCATTTTATACCTTAGTAAAGGATTGTTAGAAAATAAATTTAAGAAAATAGCAACATTGTCTTTTTTTCTTTTTTCCATCAGTGTTTACCTGTATAAGCATACCTGTATGCTTAATGCATCCAAGCCTTTCCCAACACCCAAATGCTGATTAGCAGAAGTAGAAATTGTAACCTATAAATTTCTGTATACCTTGAACTGAAAAAAAGTTCAGAAGGAAAAAAGGAACTGAAAGACATGACAAAGTGCAAAACTGCAGTGTTCGCTCTAACATTTGGAAATGTTAAAAATATGAAAAGTAGATATTAATATAGCCTTGGTTCCAAGACCAAAGCAATTTAACTTACATACCAAATGTTAAGGAAAAAATTTCATATGGAAACTTTTGGAAGATGTCCAGTTCATACATTTTATATCACTTCTTCCCTTAGAATTCTTGGGGGGAAAGTTTATATATTTATTCTTTATATAACTGTTTAAATATAATAGTTGACACATGCACCAGGATGGTGTAGAAATTCAGGTGTTTGGCTAAGAGTAGAGAAACCTGTATTCTGATCCTCCCTTAGTCAAGGAAGCCAGCTTGGACCTGTCATTCTTTCTTGCCTAAAATCATCAGAGTTTGTGACAAGCTGGCTGAAGAACAACCTCCATGTCCCATCCTGCCCTGATGGGTTTGCTGTATGTAGTAGGCAAGTACAATATGAATAAACCTGTAACTTCAATCCCGTAACTATAGTAAAACTCAAAAAAAGTAGTTCACATATCTTTCAGGATTATTTGTTTATTCCAAAACCAATAGACATAAAAAAAAAAATAGCTGAGAACAACTGTTTTGCCTAGACAATTATACTGTACTTACTGATTTTCATTTTTTTTTTATTTTGCAACTTCCGAACTTGAAGTCATAATGTTGATACTGAAAAGAAAAAAAAAACTAGATTAACATGATATTGCAAAGAAACAGACACACACCATACTAGTTCTAAATAGAGAGATAACTACATGGGTTGTAAAAAATGCAGTATTCACAGTTGTTTTGAGTGCTGTGCATTAATGAGTTTATTTATTTAATCAGATTTATATAGCTGCATGTTTCACCCAAGGTGATTCACAACAATAGACAGAAAGCAATAGATAACATGCAAAACTGCAAATATAAATATAAAAGACCGTAATAATAAATATTCTAAACCATGGAAATATAACCCATTTAAGGAAATAAAAATAACCCCCTCAACAATGGAGCTATTTGAAGAAGTCTCCAGTTCCATGGGAACCCAAGGCCTGGTGATCTTACCAGGTCTTAAGGGACTTTTGGAATATAAAAAGGGATGAGGATAATCTAATTCCAAAGGGAACAATATTCCATAAGGTAGGCACCACAGTAGAGGAACACGTCTCCTGGGACTTACCAAGCTGAAGCCTTCTTTGTTCAGTCTAATGGACGGAGCTGATGTAAGCAGGGAACGGCTGTCCTGGTCCCATGCTATGAAGACTAAAAAAGCCCTATCCCTTTACAGATTAAAACCAGTGCCTTGGATTTGACCCAGAAGCGGACCGGCAAAAAATGCAGCTTGTGTAGCAGACAACTAATGTGAGTTGTCATAAGAATGAATTCTGCTGCATTCTGTATCAGATGAAGTTTCTGAATATTGTTCAAGGGTATCCCCGTGTGCAATACATTGCAGTAGTCTAATCTGGAGGTGACTAGGGCATAAGTGACTATAAACAGGGCCTGTCGATCCAGAAATGGGCACAACTGGTGCACAAGACAAACCTGTGCCAAGTTCCTCCTAGACACAACTGCCACCAGCTCCTCGAGCAGCAGTTGTGAGTCTAGAAAGGCTCCCAAATTGCACACTGCTTCTGTCTATGATAGTGTAACCCTATCCAGCACCAAATATGCTATAGTCCTTGAATCAGTGGGCCCCAAAGAACCAAAGCCACTTGGTCTTGCCAGGCTTCAGATGAAGCCCATTGTCCCCCATCCAGATCTTCACAGCTTCCAGACATTGGGGTAAGAAGTTCATGGCATTGCTTAATTCACCAGTGGTAGAGATGTAGAAAGGAGAGAAAAAGCACCATTCCCTGTAGCTAATATTAACTCTAGGTAACAATTAAATGGAATCTAAAAAAAGAAAAGTATATTACTTTTGCTGGTTGTTGCTGGGTTTTTTCTGCTGATGAAACAAGACACCAAAGTCAAAAGTCATCTTTTCTACTGCTTGCTTTAACTGAGACCTCCAGAAGAACTAATTCCAATGAGTTCCAACATACACAGGCAACCAGATTTGATTAAATAATAAATCAAATAAACCACAAATAGATTTCATCAGTGATAGCAATTACACTACAGTCCAATGCACTTGATATACATGTTTTTGTGAAGAAGTAATTGTTATTTTGTCTTATGAGGAATTCTTGATTTCATTGTCTTAATGAAGACCGACACATTTAGATGTGGTAACTACGGAAGAACATGCTTCAGTTGGACCTACCCAGATCAGACAAGAGGTTTCCAATTTGGGATTCAGCTTCCAGAAAGAGTATTCAGGTGAGCAAGAGAAGAATCAGGCCTGTCAACTTGGAACCCAAACCAAACCTTGAGACTTATGCATATCCACAGCTCACTTACCAGCCTTTTATTTTTCTGTTTCCAAGTACTGCGATTTCAAATCACCGCAGCTGGATTATTTGCTCCCTTATTTTATACTGATAGCCATTATACTGAAATTGCCTGCTATTCCTCTGCTCATCTGCAAAGAACAAGGGGTTGGATTGGTTTTGTTTCTTGCCTTTTGATAATACTGCTTTATTCTGAAAGCTTTGGTGAGACCCTGGGGTATAGTAATTTTACCTTCGGGAACTTGCATTTTTTAAGTTATTATGTAACAGTGCAATTTTATAGGATTACTAAACTTTGTAATTTTATTTCCCTATGGCAATTAAATGTGCATTGATATTGTGGAATATTTTTCCCACAGACACAGTCAGATGGAATTGGAATGGGGCATTATGGAGTGTCAATCCTGGCAAATTGCAACAATCTTAGAAAATTAAATTGCTTTGTGCTTTGTTGATCTGGTTGTGGTTTTAGACTCCTTTTCTGCAATTTCAGTTCACATAACCAAGTCAATCAGAGCTTTACTGCTCATAGAGTAATAGACATCGAACGTAAAAGCCATAATGATAAAATCCTTCTGATGGCTGAAATATATATATCTACAGGTAAACAGTTTTCCTGTTTGAAGATCATTTGCTTTGAGATTTCCAAAAAATCTGTTTAAAAAGAGAAGAAAAAAAAAACTTACTTCCTCCAAGGGCTGGAAGAGGGCTGGATAGAAGTGGGATGAGAAATGAAGCTGCCATCCTATACAAATATTTCTATTTTTTTCTTCTATTTTTCATTCTAACAAGATTTTCTTTGCAGGGTTTGTGTGGGGGTGAGGCAAGTATGTTCAGGATTATGCTGGGGCAAATTCTCTAGCAGTTAAACTAGCCATAAGCCAATGCTATAGTGAGGAGATTCCAAGATGGCTGTCACTAACAATATTATGGGAATAAGAGGCTATAGGCTGAACCCATCTTGTTCACTCATTTGTTGCCTTGTGTGCAGATATATTTTAATGAATAAGTGGGGATGATATGTCCCTTGCTTCTCACAGTTGCTTCCATCATTCACTCAACAAATACAACTACCAACACTACAGCTAGTAACTATGCTCCAATCTGTTAAGAGCAGAGTACAGTACACACATACTGTTGATTCCAGGGCTTAGCATGGCAAGTTATGGGTGATAATCCCAAAGCAATTTGCAAGAAAATTCACGATTTGCAAGGGATAAAATGTCTGTCTTAAACATGTGCAAATTTAAAACACTTTATAATTCTTTCATAGTAATATTGTCTTAAATTTGGAGCCCCACCCTCTTTGGGATCTCTAGTGGCACAAAAAGGATTCTGGTAGACACGAGTGTCTACTAGGGATATCAACAAAGGCAAGGGGTAATTTGCTGAATCATGATTCAGGCCCCACCTCTTTGCTATGTGCATTAACATTGTATGTCTTACAAAGGGCAGTATTCTATGTCCATGTGGGAGAGGGGAAAGTGGAGCCAGGAGTGAAGAGGGAGATCAGCTTGGAGTCACACACAAATGCTAAAGGTTCAACCCCTCATGAAGACCATTAGCCTTAACTGGGAAGTCCAGGTGCTTGGCAGGCAGTTAGAGAAATACTTGTGACCTTGGAGCCCCAATAAACCTCTAGATTAGAACTGAACCAACTGTGCCTGATCCTTTGAGCCCTATAGACCATCATTTTACCTGTGGCACCGCTGTTGATAAGACACATGCCAATTGGATTAGTATGAAACTCTCTCTCTCTCTCTCTCTGTGAATGTACAATGTAATACAAATTGTGCTGAAATCATTGCTTAATCTTAATTTGCCAATTTGTTGCTGTGACTTCTGTCTATATATTCTGTATTTTCTCACACAGAAGCACAATGGTGATGGGACAACATTTGAATTCCATAAAAGGATATTTATTATCTTATGACATCAATTCCACTTGGCTTCTGCTGTGAAATCAAAGTAAATTACCACTGAATCATGTTTGACATTCTTTTTCCACCCATTACCAAGTCCTAGCATGTGTTATTGGGACCAAGAAATTATGTCATGAAAAATAAATAAGACTATTCCTGAGCGATACTTTTATATCTCTGTCAAATCTAGTTCATACAATCTAAAATTAGTTTTAGGACGGTTGGGAAGAAAGTTCTTCCCAAATCTTTAAGGAAAAATCCTCTTTTTTATCAGATTTTTCTTGTCCATACTTGATATATACACACAAAATTTCATATTTTTAAGACTTGCATGGAGTCTTAAAAAACCCTAAAATGTTGCAGAAATGAGATATAGAGTCAGACAGAGAAAAGAGAGAAGGAAAAAAATCCTAAGCAAAAACACGCTTCAGAAGTTTGTCCATTATTCACCTTATTTGTTGAATCATCATTGTAATTCACCAGCATTTTCTCTTCCAAGGTTTTAATTGGGGATTAAGATAAAACAGATAGTGTAAATACATTGGATTATGGATTATCAATTACCCATTCTTTGTATACTCAGTATAGTCTTAAATATAAATCTTCATTTTCACTGACAAATATTGCCTTTAATCACATGGAACATGTTTTTCAGATATGTTGTGGACTGTTTGATGATTTCAGTATCCAGCTGTCAACAGATAGCCTGGACACTGGATTTTGTTTGTTTCTCCCTTTAAAAGAGTGGGAAGGAGGAGAAAAGAGGCAATTTGCTATGATTGCTCCATGCAATTTATTATCATAATGAAATTAACTTCAGACTGGTTTCTGATTTTCCTCTGAAAAGTAGTTCCTGGAAGGGAAAATGTCATTAATTAGAAAATTCATATCATGATGTGTATGGTGACACAATTTAATTGTGTATCTTCTAGATAAATTGGGCTTTGGATTCCTTAATCTCTAAAATTTCATTTATACTTCTCCACAATTGTGCATAGGTGTTGACACATAGCTATGCAATGCAGGGGTTTTTGGATAAGTGGAGATTGCAGATGTTTGCAGATGGTTACACATGCACACCTCCAAATCTCAACTGTGCATTGTGCAGAGGTGTGCATCCTGCACACTGATTGGTTGATTCCTTCTGGGAGGTGGGCAGAAAGCAACTTTTTTGTTTGAGCACCCTAACCAGAACATTCACAGTCACAGGAATAGGAATACGATAACTGTACAATCATCTTTGAATGGCAGATGAGTGTGGTCACTTACGCACAGTTGAAAAGAAGTATAATCCAGCCTTAAGCCAACATGACCAAAGATGGTATGAGTATTATAGCTATTGAAATCTAACACCTCTGGGGGACATAAGGATGCATAAAACTGGTCCAAGCCAACTAACTAGAAGTTATTCTTTGTCTAGGATTCTTAGTCTTCATCTTTTTAAATGAATTTTTATTTCTGAAAAAATTACAGTAATCAATGCGATTAAATTCAAGGCATTTATATATACCGTATATATATATATATATATATATATACACACAGAGAGAGAGAGAGAGATTAAAAGGGAGTCAAAAACAATTCATAAAATCATATATTAATAGTTTCTAAATATTCTTCTTCCACACCAATATATTTATCTGGCATAAAACAATTGTGATTCCTCTGGTTGGTATAAAATATAAAATCAAACCATATTAGAGAAGGCTTTAGCTTGCCCAGAACCCAGGTCGAAAGTATAGACTGATTTGTCAGCTGTGGTAATATGCCAAATATTTTGGTATCAGAACTCCAGTGTCTTAATTTTAGTTTTATAGTGTTTAGCTATTAAAATTCTAGCAGCAGTCAATAACAATAGCATTAATTATTTAGAGTAAATATTTGCATTAGCTCCCAGAAATACATTTAGACACACATTAATTCTCTGATTCATAAATTGACATTCTCCAGAAACATCTCAATCTAGAAGGAAAAGACATAGGGACATAAACACAAGTGGGAATAAATTCTTTACAACCAATCCAGCAAAAAGAGGAACTTTTTTTGTTCAAGTTCCCTGGTTTACAAGGGATCATGTATAATCCACGGAATAGCCTAAGAAAATGTTATTTAATTTGGACTGAAGGTGGTGATGCTGGTTCCATTTCCATATTTTATTAAACTCTTGTTTCTTAATTTTATATCAGAATTATTATGCCCAAAACATCTTCAAACCAATTAGAGGCCGATGTATTTGTTCTGAGACAACATCATATAATATAGAGACAAATCCTTTAGATGAATCTGAAAGATTCATTACCATTGCTTCAAAATTTGTCAAGAGTTTATTTGCTTGAGCCTCTATTTCCGAATGACGAAGACAGGATCTAAGTTACGATTGAAATAGCCAAGCGGGTTTTGAAAAAGTTAGCTCATTAATTATCAAATCTAAATTAATAGGATAGCCAGAATGATAAAAATCCTTTAGCTTGTATAATTTATAATTAATCTTTGGTTTATAAAATTCAGTATCAGATGGAGGGATTTTAAGACAGCTAAAAAGAAAAACAAGGGGGAACTAAAGGGGGGGTAACTATTTTAGCCATTTAGCCCATTTTAACCATTTCATCCAGATTTTAAAAGTAGGACTTCAAAAAGGATTGTCATTGGCTTTTAACACTGTCTGATAGGAATAAGAGGTTTCCAGTATCTCATTGGGATTCTTCTGGAGCTTCTATTTCTACCCAGAATTTGGTTTTCACTTCTACTAATGATCATAAGATATTTTGTAAGTAGAAAGCATCATAATGACATAATAAATTTGGAATTCTAAACCTACTTTCAATATAATATTTCCCAGCAAGCTTAAAATAAGCTAATGAAAATTATTAAATATTATTTGTCACTATCTAAGAGATAAAGAAAACAAATTGGCAAAATTTGAAATAATAATTTAGACAGTAAAACTATCTTAGTGGTTGTAGTTCTTCCAAGCCATGATAACTATATTTTCCCATTTCCTGATTTTTATTTTAATAGATTTTATTATAGGGGCATAGCTGATGTAGTGTTTTTGAAATAGTGATCCCCAAATACAATTTTCTTTTTTTCCTCAATTTTTGGAATACTAAGGAATTTTAGAAGTTTCTATTGAAGTTTTGCCCCAACTCTAGAAGACAACAATTCAGATTTCAAGAAGTTTTAAGTTTGTCACAACCTCAAATTTTGCCAATTTCTCTTATAGTTTAGGAATTCCACAGATAAGATCTGCTAATATTAAAGTTATATCATCTGCATAGAGACCAACTTTATATTCATTTTTGTTGATTAAGAAGTCTGTGATAAAGCTTGAGTTAGTGGTTCGATGGCAAATGCAAATAATAAAACAGATAGAAAGCTTTGTGCCCATTTACTCCTTATAATAGCTCCCAATTGCCCAGACTCAGTATTTCCTAGTGGAAGTAGAATGGTCATGAAACCTTTAGAAATATACAAAAATGGAGCCCAATTCTTCTAAATCCAATACAAATTTGTTAAAAGAAAACTCAGATTTCTTTCTAGGCAACTGATAAACATTGCTAAGTATGGGATACTCTTTAGACTTGAAGTTATTGTGACAGTAGGTATGTGGGAAAGTCCTTGGGAGGTGGATGAAAAATGCTGCCTTGGAATGGTCAAATAAGAGATAACAGTCTACAGATGGCTAGTAGTCAGGGCAACAGGTCCACAAGGGACCCTCCCTAAGTTATCAGGCTATAAATGTGATGGTACAAGAATTTTACTTTCAGACTTGCAAGATTCTTTTAACATAAGTTTATTTTATTTTTCACATTTTTAAAACACCTGTCTCCCTCAGAGAGGGATTCTAGGTGGTATACAATAAAATATTAAAGTATAAAACATAACAATTTTAAACATGTTAAAAGGAGGTAAAAATAATTGAAGATTGTTAAAATTTATAATTTATTTATAATAAAATAGAATTAGTTTATGTGGTTATGTTTCCTATCTGGTCTGTTTGGTAATGCTGACAAGTAGACTATGCCTGGCTTTGTTATGTTTTTATTTAAAAGTTAATTCCTGATAGATTAATGTTTATTTAAAAGGAAGGAAAGAAAAGCTGTCTATGTTGGTACTAACTGGCAGCTATACAAGCTTACTCCAATCTTAGAAGCATATTTACAATAGATTCGTGGAAGTTAGAAGACTTAAGAAGATATACTATTTTGTATAGGAGGGTCATATTTTTTTCATAACCCATGGCTATTACTTTGGAACCATCTCATATCAGATGAATAATATTAGGTGATTATTACTATTAATACTGGTATAACAATGTTGTAATTTAGTATTACCTGAAGGCTAAATTCCTTGTTCAGGATCTTCTATAGGATCTAACACTTTTGTCAAAATACTACAAGCTCATAGCACAAGCTCTATTTTTTCAAACAAGTCATAACAAACAAAAGGGACAGAGCCTGCATCATGATGGTGCAAATCTTCTGTTGCAATGGCAGAACTGGCAGAAACAGCAAAAGTGACCTGTTTGGTTAAGAAGAAAATAGTACTTTTCTGAAACACTGGAAATCTTTTATGGACTTTTTGCTAAACGAAGAAACATGTGAAATGATTTATGGATTTAATGATCGAAAAAGATGAAGATTAAAAAATTGGCTGAAGAGATCTCTTTTGCTTAAGATTTCTTGCCTGAAGGGAGGGACATGTGTCTTTTTACAACTTCTTTTTGGTATTATCTATTTCAACTATCCAGCATGCATCAGCAATATTCTCTCTTCTTTCTTAGTCCTTTCTAAAGCCAACTTGAACATCTGGCATCTCCCTTTTCAAGTAGGGCTTGAGGAAGACATTTTTTTCTCAGAGGGAACATTTAAACCAGAGACCAAACTACAGTTATATTAAAGCATAAACTAAAGTATTAACATGAAGCAATCCTAGAGAATAGTAGGCTACTAGGCCCTATTTATAGACATCTGTAAATTATTATTTGCTTGTGTTACAATTATAGCAATTGTAATATTTGGATTTCGGCAGCATATAAATTAAATAAATAATAATAATTGCCATGGTCCAGGACGTGGATTCCAAGCTGCTTCAGTGGAATGTCAGCTGTAGGTGACATCAAGCTAGGAATCACTTGAGGCTGATCAATCATAGGTGCCACTGGATCAGCTAGAGCTGTCAGATAATGAGATAAAGCCTCCAGTTCTTTATAAAATAATAAAGGCATGATACTCAGACACACACACACACAACATATACATACACATACATACATACACATATGTACATACATATACTTCCTGACAAGCAGAGCAAAGCCACACAGTATGGCTCCTTGCCAAGTAAGGGAGCAACTGTTAGAGTTGAAGGCTCAGTGGAAGTAGTTTCTATTCTATTGTTTAATGGAAGTTTCAGGGTTACAAGAATTTATCCAACTGTCAGCCTTGTCTTTATCCTTGGCAGATAAACTAATGGTCTCACAGGGGTCGACTCACCTATGTCTGATCATGTGTAATGACTCTAAGCTGCTCCTCCTCTTCACACCTGGGTCAGTCCTTCCTTCCCCCACAGTAACTCAGTTAAAGACAGTGGTTGCAGCCTGATTTAAGAGGCAACGTTCACCCATGCTTCTCTGTTGGAAACAGCTATCTGATTTCTTCTTCTGGGAGTCATGCTTGTGATTTCTTTTCATGATACTCTGACCTTGGAACAGCTGGCATACCTGACTTAGGTATGAATCTGGACTGGACTTTGACTACTCTTCTGAGTGTTCCTGTTGAAGTGAAACCATTCACGCAAGCTTTTGTTCTAAAAGATTTTGTTGACTTACATTTCTTCCCTTGTCTGCTGTTATCTGCTCAGCCTTGAGTGAACTACTTTCCTCACCTAGCAATTGCTGTGTATGTGTGAATTTGAGACTTGACACGGTGCAGTAATTAGCAATGACAGTCATTACAATCAAAATTCCTGTTCAGGGTAGCCATATTTTTTTGGTTATATACATATTAAAATACATAATGACAAGTAGATAAATGACATAATATTTCCCTTATACAACAGTACCTTTTACTTAAGTTTTAAGCAAAAGATCTCTGAATTTGTTGCTACAGTAAATTGTTGTTTTTGCTAAAGTGCTGTCTAAAACCTTTGATTTTCAAGGCTCTGTGTTAATAGTTTTTAGGCATTTATTATTAACCTTCATGACTGCCTTGCATTTTTACACTTTCACTGTCTTATTAGTGCCTTGTTACCTCAGGTGCAGCTGAAAGTTCCAGGTGCCTGACTGCTTTTAGCCAAATTTGCAGTAGTATAAATAGGAAATATATGTCAATTAAGGCCCAAAATCAAACCCCTCAAATTTTCTTCTACAGGCTCAACACAGGCTGTGTGAATGATCCTAAGCATTATTTTGCTTGCCTGTGAAGTTAAGGTTATTGTACAGTCTCTGTATAGTATAGTCTCTTAAGTCTCCTTTTTTGATATGGTATATAGACAAATCTCTCTTTTAAAAATTGTTACTGAAGAATGTTTAACAAGGTAAAATTA
>JANHZU010001967.1:175037-185092 GCA_032468055.1 Acrochordus granulatus
TAGATAGATAGATAGATAGATAGATAGATAGATAGATAGATAGATAGATAGATAGATAGATAGATAGATAGATATGGCTGGATGGATGGACAGACGAACAGACAGATAATGTCAAAATTGAACAAAAGCCAAACAGAAATAAGTCCTAGTGAAAAGAATAGGATGTGATTTCACAGCATGATCTTATGTGGAGCTAGGCACATCTATGCTCATTGATTTTAACAGGTTTAGACATGCCCAACATCTCTGTAGGTTCCAGGCTCTTCATCATGACTACAATAAGAAGTCATTAGATTTTTAAAAATATAAATTTGTTACAGAGTAAGATATCTACACATTCTGAAAGGTGGTGGAATTGAATTTTGGCACTCATTGGATTTTGATGCATTTTTTCACACTAGCAAATGCATGTTAAAACTACTTCCATCACCCTTAGAACATGTATCTCCCTTCATCCTCAGTACATAATTTCCAATTTCCAAGCAACTTTGTTTCCTTTCAAATAGGAATGAGCTCCTGCTGGAAAGGTCTTTCCAAACCAATAAACTTTTATATGGATTGGAAAATAATATTGCATTTCATTATTCTTTGTCCTTTATAGAGAAAGGGAAAATCATAAATAAGATATGAAGTGCAATCCCTCTATGGACTATGCCTGCAACATATGCTAGTCAATTCACAGTAATCAAAGGTCATTTTATAACAGGCTCCAAGGTGTAGCCTCAATTCAGAAAGAATTTCTCCTTGCAAGAAACTGCCATGACTTTATTGGAGGTGGGGAAAAATATGAAGAATTTGCCATGTTCATATGCAGTAGGTTTATTTTCTGGCAACAGCTCTTGGGAAATAATATCATTTGTTAGCTGAATAAAAATAATAAATGTTTTTATTATAATAAAACATCATAAATACTATGCAACCCTTCTATTGTTCAGTTCACTTTCCAAAAGTTGGACAGCCTGGGAAACATTCCGTTTGGATATGAACCAGCAACCATTAAAGCAGCAACCAACATGGGCCTAGCCAGCAAATTAAGGATCATCGAGGGGTTGCATCCACTTTCCTGGCAAATCTTGCTGAGTTTTCATCAGTTCTTCTTTTGGAGAAACCCTAAACATAGGATCAATTTTCAAATGCTTTGGAGCAGAATGGGGTGCTATACTAAAACAAGTGGTTTCCCATATTTAATATATACTGCTGGTTAGAGAGTAACTTTATTTTTTATAAGATGGGCAAACTGAAGGCTTTCTATGTACAGGTAGTCCTAAACTTATAACCATAACTGAGTCCAGAATTACTTTAATAAGTTGTGATAGTTGTTAAGTGGGTCATTACATGACCATACCCAATTTTATAATCTTTTTTGCAGTAGTTGTCATGTGAATGCTGTGGTCATTAAACAAATCCATTTAGCCAATGGGCACTTTTTGCTGGAAACCAGAAAAAGGCCAAAAATTACAGTCATGTGACCACGTGACACTGCAAACAGTTGCAAATGCAAGCTGGTTGCCAAACACTCAAAATGCAATCACATGACTGCAATGATTGCAGCCATTGGAACTATAAAACCAGATTGTAAGTACCTTTTGGGGGGATCTGTTGTAACTTCAAACAGTCATTAAGTGAGGACTATCTGTATAAGTGGATGAAAGAGCCTGTCAGTAAAAGCAGGTGCTTGTTACGGAAAGAGAGATGATGGATAGTTTGCAAAAAATATAAAGAAAGATGAAGTAAAAGAGTTTGTTGCTAAGCTGGCAAAGACAGCTGTTGGTCAAATCTTGATAATATTGATTATCAACAGCTGGAACATGTCAGCACTCTGAGATCCCCAAAGATCAAGCTGTTCTAACACAACTAATTGCCAGAAATGTGTGATCTAAATGGCAGTGAAACAACCATTACAATACACTGGGAAATCAATGCAAGATAGAACATAGTGTCCAGAAGCAATGGAAGCAGAACATGGGAATAATCTTGAACTTCCATATATGCAGCATAACATTCAAATGTATTTAGCCAGAAGTCATGCTAACTGAGAGCAGAAATGACTTCCTACTTTGTTCAGAATTGCAATTTTCATCTTAGATGTAATTCTAAATAAACCATAAGAAATTATCTCCAGGAGAAAAAAAAAGATCAAGCCAAGAATGAATATTAAAGTAAGAATGAAATGCACAGAGAAAATAGTTCTTTAAAAGGAAAGGTCCTATTCTAGAAAGAAAGCAAAGCTGGGGAAGAAAGCCGAAAGGAGAAATAAACAGGCTATCAGGTTCTCTGTGTGATAATATCATCGTTAAAAGCCACTGAATGATGAAATGAGAGATCATGTGAAGGGATATTTGCTTGGCAACAGGGCCAGAAAGTTCCAGAGAAGAGGACACTGCGGTATATCAAGAAGATTTGGTTCTCACTCCAAATCTCAAATGATTTTAAGCTCCCTGAAGTGTGACTTCAAAATACATACTTGCAATCCACTACAATTTATCCATCTAGCTTGCTGCTAAAACTATATTGCTGGCCACTCACATGCTAACATGTCCTGATGCTCACCAGCTCATACAATGCTCCCAGTGAGGTTTGGTGTGTCTCTTGGGAGGCTCTGAATAATCAGACTTAATTCAGGGAGTTTACAGCCTGTGGCTTCAGCATTGCTGATTGTCCCATCTCTTAGACTTTATGATTCGGAGTGGTGTGCTAAATATTTATCTTGGTATGCTCCAGCCTGTCTGTTTTTCCAGTCTCTAGTGTTAGTTTATATGTTTCTTGGGTCTTTTAAATGAGTTGTAATCAGGTTTGGGGGTATTTGAGAATTGGTTCTTAACAATTCTCAAAGAGAATTGGTTCTTAACATCTAAGTCTGGATCTAATAAATAGAGATGAAGATGTGTGGATCTATGTGCTCCTCAGGCTTTTAAAACCTGTAAAAATAATTAACTTATCACCTAAAGTTCTTGTTATCATTATAAGGATGAATCTTCGAAAATACAGAATAGATCTGGGAAAACTTTAAGGATAGCTAGGCTAGCTGGAGGAAAACGTATTCCTCTTTCCACCTCAAATGATATTCATTTTCAGTCTAATTATCTTTTTTCCTCAACACAGCTCTCAGGTTGCAAAGTATGTGAAATGATACCAATTCACCCACGCTATAGGGTAGTAAGAGAAAGAACAAAGCTTTCTTGTTGCCTTTTTGTCAAACATTAAAAATACACACAGAGAGGAAATGATTATAAGGATTTGTCTAATCTACCAGTTCAGAGCAAAGTGTAGATTACTGTAGCTTAGTCCTTCAAATGACATGAAGCTTAGAAGGAACATAGCTAGTCAATGTACTCATATGAAGAAAGCTTTGTTTATCTTGATTCTTTCAAATATTCTACATCTACAACATAGAATAACAGAGCTGAGCTGAACCATTTAGGCTACTGAGTATAGCACTCTGCTCAGGGCATCAAACTGGAAGAAGTCAATCATCATCATTTGTCCTTAGAAACATGGCATAGCTGCTATCCCAGTGAAACATCTGTTTCTCTGTGATGTTTATTTTTGCATGGATATTTCATATATTAATTGGCCACAGTCAAATGTTGCTGCATAATGAGTGAATGGAACTCATTCACTGAGTGTTTTCAGCAATATTTTCAGTGGCTGGACACCCTGGAGGAACCAGGAAGTTAGAATATTGACAGCTGCTTACCTGGACTATTTAGAGCAATGTTTCTCAACTTCAGCCACTTTAAAGGACGTGGATTTCAACTTCCAGAATTCTCCAGCCAGCATGAAGAAACGCTGATTTTGAGTATGTCCCCGGCAACAGTTATAGAGCTGAATCTTCTAATCAACAAGGTTCTCTACTTGTGCCTATGCTCCATTCTCCTCTTCCATCCCTTCATCATTTTTACAGGAAGGAAAGAAGCTTTTTTGAAAATAAGAGGGACAGAAGGTAGGGCTAAAGGGACTTGCATTTCTGCTGGCTGAAATCCCTTTCAGTTTCTCAAATCCTTTTCCATTTGAAGTATCAATATTTTGTATGGTAGTAAATTTCTGTATGAATTGATTTGATCCATACTTCCTAGATTAATATGCAGATCGGAATTTAATTATCCATTTGCTTTCACACTTCCAGAATATACCATTGAGCCTTGGGCTCAAATTAATATGTTTTAAAGCACTCATTTCATATGAAATTATCTTTGAAATATGTATTTAAGTAGAAATATGCATAGCTTAAGAGACAAAACAGGTTTGTGATGAGGACATTTCAATGTGACATGGATTGGAGACACAGGGATTTGCTCATTCCTATCTAAAACTCACTGCCCAAGAGAATAACAGCAAGTGGATCTTAAATTTCACATGGACCAAGGAGAAAAAGCCATTCTCCTTTCCTTCTGATGATGAATCAGATGGAGTCCAGTCATATGGCTTTCATGGCATATTATGTGACAGAACCATATGATAACTTATCTACAAAGTTATTTGCTTATTTAAAAATATATGTGCCACACATATCTAGATCACTTTGAATAGCTTACAATATAAATATATAAACATTAAAAATCAGTTGCTCTGTTTCATATCTATCTACACAGTATTTAGTCTTAGGCCACCATCTGCTTTGTTTCAGCAAAGTTTTTTTAATGACCGTCCATAATTACTTTTTGGTGTCTGCATTAAGATTCAGACAGAAAATACAGGAATATGTACACAAAATTTAAACAAATACTATTTTCAGAACAAAATGGCTTCTTCAGGAAAAAGTCAGTAGTAAATGGTCAGTATTAAATACTTGAAACTTTAGCCTATGGAGGCTGTTTTTTCTGCCTTTTCCTATTTTTGAATACTGCATACAATTTCAATGTATTTTCTGGCTGCATTTTAATAAAGAGACTGAGACATAATTATATATATCATTTGACCACTGCTAAAACAACAAATCTATTGGTGGCCTAAGAATTTTGCATGGTACTGTATCTGTATCTATGTGTGTGTGTATGTGGGTGGATATACATACATATGCACTGAACATTGTAATTGTGAAACATGCTAGCACCCTCTGCCAGAGAAAAAACTTCTGCCTCATATTGAAGGACTTTGGCATATCAGGAAGGGCATATTTTATGAAGCTGCATCTGCTTTAATTCTTCACTCTCATAACTCAGAGGTTGAGCTGATATAACTGTTGTCAAATCTTCAAGGGAACTAATGTATGATATTGGCTTTTCTTAGTATGGCAAGGATTCAAAGTACAAGGCCAAAAGATATTACCAGAGGAAGTCCAATATAACAAGCAGAAAGAGACTTCGTAGTCTGATAAATCAAAGCTGAAGGAAGAGCCACAAAGAATTATTGGAGTATTGATGGGGACGTTTATGAAAAAAGAAAATAAAGATAAAAATTGGGAGTAGCTTGATATATGAACCTATTTATTAGTGTCTTCTGTATACTTGTTTTAAGAACAACCAGGAGAAAGTGAGTACATTTAATTGCAAAGTACATGTTTCATACATCCATTCCTTGTATTTGCATTAGTGTGGTATATTGACTTTCTGGGGACTATATTTGGCAATATATCTATGTCAGATGCTGTTGTTGGGCAAACTGAATGCTTGTCTGCTGATTTATGACAGAAAGCATTTGTCCATAGGCTGGTGGATTTTAGTTCTCTTTGCTGGTACAACATGTTCACTTCCTTCAGCAGCATAGACTCAGAAAACTGTCTTCCAAGATGAAACAATAGCTTTTGAATCTTGTAATGTTCATTTTTAAGAGGCATGAATGTATGTGTGTAAATGTGTATTTATTTGTTTGTCTGAGGATTAGAGACAGGTCTACAAATTAGCAAGGGATTTCGTGTTTTGAGCTGATCACCCTTCTCCATCCTGCCCAATTTGTTTTCATCTGCCTTTGTTTAGGGTTAGTTACATACTGTTAATAATTTTTATATTTATATCAACATCTGTAGACTTACATCTAGACACTATTAGATTATCAGTGTATTAGATTATTAAATCAGCACTGATCAGTCTTTCTCAATTTGATATGCTCCAACAGGGATTATGTCCCTGCTTATATTATGGAATATATAGATTATATTTTCCAAAAACAAATCCTACAAGCAAAATTCAATGCATAGCTTTATAAAGGAGAGGCATTAATTTGTGTGCATGTATGGATGAGCTTCCTTTCCCATCTGGAATAATGCAAAGGATCATGAAAACATTAAACTTTCTTCTTACATTGCTAAAATGCTTTTTTCCCTTGCAGTCCTAAGGTTACTCAGTGTGGGAACCCACCATTATGGCATTACACGTTTTCCTCCTACAAATTCTTTCTTGAGCAAAAATATAACCTATGAAGAAGAAAATATTTTTCAGGTGACTGAGCTAGTAATTTCAATCCTCAGAAAACTACAGAGGCTTAAATGGTGTTAATTCCAGTGGCATCTTGAAGCATTACCATTTATAGAGTTTCATAGCATGCAAAACCTTGATTATATCTTCTTCCGTTTCATTGAACAAATCAAAAGTGGAGGATTTTTTTCCTAGTTATTATAGAAATATTTCCAGACTCACAATATCAAAGATATATTTTCCTGTTAAATTTTTCTGAAAAAAAGTATCAGTGCCCACTTTGCTTCTTATGAAATACCTTTTAGATCATCATTCCTTTCATCACTGATCTCAAGGAAAGGGAAATTATTTGTTTATTGATGTTTTATAAACTGTCCACCATCCACAAGCCAATGTCTCTGGATGGTGGACAGTTATTTCTAATCTCCAGCAGAGATTTTCTTAGAGGTGTCTGGCAGGGATCTATACATTATATCCACCTAGGGCTGGAAAGATATCTTCTTATTCCAAGCATGTGAAAACATACATTCAAAAAAGGCTCACACATACCCATTGCCCAATCTCTATTTGGAGGTCTCTGGACATCTGGCTGCCACATTTTAGAAATGCCATTCACTCACGAGGGACAGAATGGCAATTACTCATTCTTAAATTGAACTACCTAGTATCAGAAATTCAAACCATATGAATTTGTACAACAAACCGATCAGGTTAAACCATATCACTTTTGGACAAGGCAATGTTTCTTCTAACTCATGATAATATTGATTTGAAATCTAGAATCTCACTAATCAGGAAGTATTGACTCACATTATTCCAGTATTTTTCTTATAGTTCCCCCAAAGTTTGTTTATAAAAAAATTCAAGAACAAGGCTTTCAACTTAGAATGGAAATGCATATCTAATGAAAATTCTATCAATTCAAGCAGATGCTAGTTGCAGGAAGACAAAATAATAAGATGATGCCATATTGTAAAAATAAAAAATAAGAACAAAAAATAAGGTAAAAGGAATGTTTGACTTTGCTGGCCCTGATAACTGTTGGTTGTGGGGAATCATACCTTATTAATGGAAGATTCCCAGGGTGGCTGAACAAACTCTGAGATCATCTGAGACAAATTGCTGAAAGACCTAATTACAAGAGATTTAATGTCCAGGTGGCTATCATGGCCATACTATAACTAAAGCAATCTATGACAGATGGGATAGATTAATAACTCACTATGGGCCAAAAAGTAGTGGAGGTAGACCATGTTTGATCAAGAACCTCCAAGCCAATAAATTTCACATACATTTGTTTCATTTTCTTAATGCATAACTTTAGAATATTAATACATTACACTTAAAACACAAGATGCTTTTTAAGTAAAATGTTTATTGCATTTCAAACAAAGTATCTTTTTTAAACAGGGAGGGGTTGGGAATCCAATAAATAAATACAGAGGCTGGCAGAAATAATTCATTAATTTGTTTGAATATCCCCCTCCTTAAATTTATAATGCTATCTTCATTGTCATTAACTCCTTTTCTAGTCCCTGATTTTAATGTCACAAATAAGATGATTTAGTGTTATTCTTTTGAAAAAAAATGCATTGCAAACAGCAAGCAGCTGGAAAGGCTGGGATCTTTATTCCCAAAGGTCTTGATTACATGAATATATTTTCTGTGTCTCTCAATAACATATTCATGTGCAAGTGATATTTTGCTGGAGGCATGAAGATAGCACCATCAGAATACTTGTGAGTCACTTCCTGCAATTACAATACACATTAGTAGAAGATTGAAGCACCAGTTTCTTGCTAACATGAGAATACAAGAAGAATCCTACTTGGATTATACTGATAATATATCCTCCATTCACAGTATAAAAATAAGGGAAAAAAATCACAATGACATAGCTGGTTCACTAAATATTTTTCTTGGCACATGAGAATAGAGAAGTATTCTGGAACAGATTTCTTTCCAGGTGAAATGAGAAGCATTGGCAAACAATTTATACAAGCTGCTAGTCTGTTTTGAAATATTTGTCAGCCCAAAGACTATGTTTCAGAAGGATACATTTGAAAAGTTGCATAGAAAAAAATGTGCACAATTGTGAATGAGACACACGTATTATATTTGTTAGAAAAAATACAAGTGTACATTTTTCTGTATATGTTTATGAAAAATAAAGGGATGAAACAAAGTAATACTTGAATGTGCACCAACTGATACTGATAGCATTTAAAGTGAACTGCACCTCCACATGTGGGAAACACTCGGAAACGCAGCTGCAGTAGCAAGGCCCTTAAGATAATAGATATGTTCTGCCAATAAATTTTGTAAGCTTACAATATCTTCAATACCATAATTCCTAGGACCAAGTGTGAAATTGCTGCTGATTAATTTAAAAGTTGAGCCAAATTCTAGAATTCGGGCAAGTGAGAAAATCACTATCTTTTTTCATCGTATATGCTATAATTTTAAGCAACATTTATCACTGGATTTTCCTTTCTTAATCATCCTTACATTTTAAGATCCCCACATTTCTTAGGCTTTACACATGAGGAGGTATTCTATATACCTCAGTCATATTGGCTGCTCTTATCATTATCTTATATAAAAATACCATTTTAAAAAATGCTATACTCCATTGGAAATATTAGGAAAGTATAATGGAGAGGAAATCATCCTGAGTGAAAAATGATTAGCTTTGTTAAGATTTATATCATGAGAATACATGTAAGATTCCTGACCTGAAGAAGAATCAGCTAAGTCTGTAGAAGTCTTATAATGTTTACATTCAGTTCCACATCTATATGCCTTATAATTTCCTATAACAGACTAATTTGGATACATCTGAACACATGCAACAATAAATCATTTTGGTCAATTAGAAAATTGCATGCATGAAATCTGAATTGAATGTCCAAGCTCAGTAGCCCAAATTTCTTCAGGAAATTGATGCAAGATTGGTTGTGTGGTCAAGCATCACAAATAGGATAAATCTAGAAATTACCGATTTCAGTAAGGTGATTATTAATTATGTGTGGCTTAACCATCACTTGATTGAATCATCAACTTGAATTCTAGATACTAGTTTTCATTCTACTGTTTATACCTCCATTTCCTAATTTGTTCCTAATTATGGTTAGTTCTAGCCTATTTATAAATAAATATAACCCTATTACTGAACACATCTGAGAATGAAGTATCATTATCTAAGTTGGCTGCACATCACTTATAATAAATTTGTATATTCCTCAGATGACACTAATGATGTGATGTTGTTTTCTCCTCCAGATTTGTCTTGCAGTAAATTGATCCTTTATATACAGACAGGACATACAGGTTCTGTTATATTATTTTTTCACTTTATTGTACAGATAATTTGAGATAGATCTGGTTTAAATTCCTATGTGATGTGTCAGTTCATAATGAATGTGGGTCATGTGTTCATATCTTGGTTCTTTACTGGATCTTAAAATATCGTGGTGCCTCACAAGACGAGATTAATCCATTCCGGAAGAACGCTCTTAGCGCGAAATTCTCATATAGCGAAACGAGGTTTCCCATAGGAAACAATGGAAAGTCGAATAATCCGTTCCACGCCCCCGAAAATATTCACCAAAAAATTATTTTCAAGGGAATTTGAGGTAGAAATGATTGTCCCTAACATCTGAAACAAGTAACCATGATTAACACACGATATAAAGCAGAAAT
>JANHZU010001968.1:15701-34434 GCA_032468055.1 Acrochordus granulatus
GATTTCTGTAATTTACTTCTCATATTTTTATAGGTGGGAGACACTCTTCGTCTGGCTCCTCTGATGAGACCTGTCCATATGGTTGAACCGCTGGCAGAGCTCTCATCTTCTTCAGAGCACACAAGCCCCCCAACCACAGCAAGGTGGTGCCTCACTATTCGGAAATCCATTGCACCTAATAGGCATTTTTTGCTGGAAACCAAGAGTAAAGCAGACAAAAACTTAAAAATTGTTACATGCCACAGGATGTTCTAATAACTGTAAAAGTGAGGCAGTTGCCAAGTACCCGAAATGTGATCATATTACTGTAGGGAATATGTGATCATTGTAGCTTTAAAATCAGGTCCTAAGTAGTTTTTGGGAGGTCTGTTGTAACTTCAGGCAGTCACTAAGCAACTAATCATAAGTCAAGGACTACCTATATTCCAATATCATATCTTTGTTGTCATTTCAAAGAGAGGGTTGATGAGTTCTACCACTTTGTCTGGATTAAAAAGGTCCTGGAATTTATGATGATAATGACAATAATGCACCAGGTGTCAGGAAACATCATTACAATCAGCAACAACTTTGTTGAAAAGTGTCCTCTGCAAGGTTATTCTACAGCTCCCCGCCCCACCTACTCCCACCCAAAGTGTTCCTGGATCAAGGCAGCAGACCTCTCAATTTCTTGTGTGTTTTCAGACTAATGAGGAAATGTTTCAAGGAAATAAACTCAGAGCATAATATGCATGTTAGAAGATTGCCAGAAGAACCTGAGCAGAAGTCCTGCCATTTTGGAAACAGATTGAAATGGAGAGTTTTCTTCCCTTCATTCTTCCCAGCTGATTACAGAGCAGTAAAAAACATCATAAATATTTCATTTATCAATGAGAAATGTACATGATCAGGAGTGACACTGCAGCATTTAATTGCTTATGGCTTAATTTGGCAGCCCAAACATTTCAGTAACCTCTGAATCCAACATTAGCTGCAAAACAAACCTAGAAAAACGTGCAGTTGAATATTTTGTTTTGCTTTTAGAGCAGCAGTTTTGATGTGGACTTCTTAATTTACGCAAACCTGCACAAATGAAAATGAATGCAAGATAACCCAAGCGTGCCATTCTCTTGGGTATAACTGAAGGGATTTCTGAGAATGCTTCAAGCTGTCGTTTTTAAGTCAGAAATGTAATGTGGAGAATTCCAAGCAATGGATTCCACTTGTGAACAGTATTCAAAATGAGTAGAGGTCCATTGTAGATAAAATGGAGGTCCATTGTAGGTAAAATAGCAAAGTTGGTCAATGCGTCAACATTTTTAGACTGCTTCATATTTCCTTTTGAGTGAGAAAGAAAAATGGAGGAGAAGAAGAAATGGTAGCCTAGTTCACCTTCTCCTAAGGAAACATCTGTTTCAAAAGAGAAACAACCATGGTGAGGACCCGTGGGCCGGATCCAGAGAAGAAGGCTCCTTGAAGGCCACCTTCCTGAAGGATGTCCTGCAAGCAGACAGTCCTGTAGGCAAGCTCTAAAATTGAAATCATGCAGCCTTATTGTTGAAGTTCCAGAATGATTTCACTGAAATTTATAATCTTCGTGTGGGAACGGACCAATGAATCCCAGCCTGGTTCAGGATAGGAATCCAAATCAAAACAGTGCTACAGAACTGCTCTCAGAAATATCTGTCATCTCTCTCTATTTATTGCCAATGCCTTGTCATTCCTCAAAGGAAAGTTAGCATCAAAATATTCTACAGCCTGAGGGAAGGCAGTGATTGTTTCTTTCTGATGTATTTCAAGGTAAAGACAAAATATTCAATCTTACACATGAGATATGAAGCACATCGGCTCTTTTGTAAGGTCCAGACTTGTTTTAACTTGCCCCTCCTTCCTCATCTTTTCCTTCAAATCATCTTTCCTTACTTCTTTGTCTCATCCTGGCTTGCCTCTGAGTTTTGTTTTCTAAGCTCTTGGGCTGTGCCATTTTCTACCCCCAATTCTCTTAATAAGTGAGAGGTGTTTTTTTTTTAATCATCTTCTTACCATTAACCTCTGCCCACACATTTTTGTTGGAGCTTCTTCTCTCTTCCCACCACCATTTTCCCTTCCACTTCTACCCCCCCACCGCCAATCTAGCTTTTAGAAAGCCTATTTATAATTTTGCATTTCCTGGGAAGGGGAGATTATAATAATTTTTAGAATGTGAAGTTCTTCCAAAATAAGTGAATATGCTTCTCTTATATTATATTCTCTTTATATTCTCTAAATATAAACTCTTATATTTATATAATCTCTAGTGCTTTCCATCTATATTTCACAACAAAATAAAGTATGTAATTCACAGGTTTTCACTGTGAATCTGCTATTCTTCTCAAATTAGCCATATTTGGGGTGTGGGTGAGAAAGAAGCAAATGTTTCTCTATCAAAGCTAAACTAGGTCTTCATTTTAAAAAAGGTGATGAAGAATCTAAAGTGAACAGTCACTGAATTCATTGGCATTGTTAGTTGCAAATCTGACATACAAATGTGAATGTAGGCAAGAGAGATGATCTGACAGTAGGTCAATCAATCAAACTGCAATATAATCTTATGTAGAGTTTTCTCTAATTGGTTGCCCTGTTTAAGGATAAGGACATCTGTACATCCTTAATGCAATGTACATGCATCAATATAGCCGCTCCACGCATCTGATGTATTCTTATGTCTGAAAGTGTGCTACCAGACTCTTCCTGATTTTGACACGCTTTGATTAACAGGACTCTTTCCCTACAATATTTACTATCGGAGTTCCTAGAGGGTGAAGATTATGGGAAAGGTTTCCAAGATGTCATACTTCCCACCAAGAAGCTGGACTGGGGAGATGTACACAAGATACGCAGAAGAATACAAGAACTTCTGATGTACATTTTCAGTCTATATCCAGCTTGTTATACCTCCTCACAACTTATGCAAAGGGCTAATAGCAACTCTTCTGATGGGTGATAGGAATATTTTCTTTTTGGCAATGGCCAGAGTTAGTATCAGATTGTCGGTTTTGAAACAAGTCCCACACAAGGGTCATAAAGTTTTTTTTTTTAATTTTAGGTGAGATCAACTGATTGGGTTAGAATTGTTTTTTTAATTTTACTAAAAAAAATTGCATTCAGGGAGAATTAAGCCAGTCCAACCACAGTATGACACCATGTCTGGACAACAATGTATAATGGTACAATAATAAAAGATTGAGTGTCTTTTGCCAAACCTTTGTCCCTTGTTATACTTCCTTTAATCTTTAACCATGTTGAGCAAGTAACAATCATATGATTATCATGCTAAGCTATAAACCATAAATATTTCATTTATATGGTTCACAGATCATAATTGCTGTATTCACTTATCAGATGAAGCCAAACCTAAACAAAATAAGTTTGGCATAATGCAATGAGGGATTCAGCCCTTGGTTTAATCACACTGGCTAATTCTTTGGCTGCAGGCTTTTATTTATGAGATACTTAGACAGCTTTGCTAAGTACAGAATGCAAAAACAAGTGGAGCAATAAGTAACCCCAGAACTTAAATGAGCTAGAAAGGTTTCTAATACATTCATAGATTATTTTAAAAGAGTACTTCAAATAAGAAACCACCATTTGCTTTCTTTTTATGGAAACTTGGGGATTCAAAACAACACTCCAAGTTAGTTGAGCCCTGTGATTGCTGATATTAGATACATTAAATCATCTGCTTCTGTACAATATTGTCTAATAATGATGTAAGAACAACAGTGGGTTTCCTTTCAGCCCAAAAGTTTTAGCTATAAAACTTTTCTTTTGTTTTATTTTATTCAAGGCACTGAGTATAAATCTCTCTTTATAAGTATTCTAGCTGAAAAGATAGATGTGCTAGTTTCTTTTCAATATTGTGGACAGGAGGGCCAGGTTTTATCACTTTTGTTTTTGTGGACCTACAAGAAGTACTTGATGTGCAGTATTCCTCAAATGTCTTTGGATAGTTCAGAAGATGGATCTCTTCTGCATGCAGGATGATAAACATTTCCAAATTTATCATGGTAAAAAATGAGGTGTAAATGAAAAGTTTGAAAAGAATAGGCAACATTAAAGTTTTTATTGAGCAGCGCGATCATAAAAGTGAACTACAATCCTGTAACATTGACTGGTGATGATTCTTATTTTAAAATCACCTTCCACTGGGTCCTTGGGAATATCTGGAATAGTGTCCTACTGTAAACTTAGGAGGTTTGGAAAAGTGAGAGAAAGAAGATGCAGCAACTCACCTGTGCTTCAAGTTTGATAATGACTCTATAAGCAAAAAAGTGTTTTTTGGGCAAAAAACACTTTTTTCACTTAATGCAGATACTACATTCTTGAATGTTATGTGAAGTTCCTAGAAAGATATAGTATTAAATTTTCAGAATTATCCAACCTAATTCATATTTCATTCCAAGCGATAAAGAGGCTGTTATACTAAGTTTGCATTTCTCAAAGTTTTTGCAAGATATTAAAAGGTGAATCATTTTTTTTTAATCTTAAATTAAAAACTTAACACAAGTTTAGTTCTGCCGGTAGTATTTTTTCACAAGAACTTTTTCTTAGATATGAAAAGAGGGTCTGCAGATGCATGTACTTATTCCAGGAAATATCATAGTTAAGAGAAGGATCCTTGATGTACTTTGTAAACTGTAAATGTTTACAAAAGAAAGAATTGTACATTGAATAATAATAATAAGCCATGAACCCATGCTGCTACGTGCCTAATGAAGAAGTTTATTATAGAAAATTCATCATTTCTGACTGAATATTGTTGACTGAAGGACAAAGTATAGTCAAACTAACTTAATAAGCTCATGTGGTTTAAATGCTAGTTCCACGGTACAGGGTTTCCAAAATGCATTTAATTAATTTAATTCTACTAGCTAGCACCAAACATGGAATCAGATGAGCAACCTGGTGAAGCAGAGCATTTTTTTTTGGTCCAGGTAGAATGTCAGACTGAAGAATTTGTGACCACGTGATTCATATCTTCTGGTGGATTGATCATCTGATCTTTTTTTTTTAACATGTCATTTCTAGATTGAAGAGGACACTTGGCAGAAGTACTACCTGGAAGGAGTTGCTAATGAAATGTATACAGAGTATCTTTCTAGTGCCTTTGTTGGTCTGTCATTCCCTACTGTTTGTGAGTAAGTACTTTTGCAGTCATTAAGCCTTCTTCTTTCCAAGAGATCTCTATTCTTAATCTTAATATGATTGTTTGCTAAAATGCTATAAAATAAAGCAATAAAGGAGGAATTTCCTGACAGCAGGAATTATTAAGCAGTGGAAAAGCTTGCTTCCTGGAATTGTGGGTGCTCCATCACTGAAGGTTTTCAAGAAAAGATTGGACAATTATTTGTCTGAGATAGTAGGAAGTCTCCTGTCTTAGATTGGACTAGAAGGCCTCCATAACCCCTTCTAGCCCTAAGATTCTATGAATTTAACAGTAGCAACAGGGAGGATTTTCTCCATTGCAAATGTTTTTCACAAATATGATATCAGATATTAAAGTGTGCTTTAGAAGCCCACTAGCAATCCAATGTTAAGGCTCTTTGAAACAATAATAAGGGCTTTGTGTATTCTGCAGTCATACTATATCACTGCAGAAACTGATACTTGGTACATAAATCAGTAACACAAGCATTTCTTCATTGCACCTTAAGAAAATAGAGGGGGGGGAAAAGAATAAGTTTGGAGCCCATAAGGCTGTGAAGATTGTTATTTAACCAGCCATCATTTGGCCAATGAAGAGTTCAGGAACACAATGAAGATAAATTTCTGATCTCCACTGATGGTATGATATCAATCACCAATATTAAACTCACTGTTTATTAATCAATATGTACAATTTTAGTAATGCTAAACAAGAAACAAAAACTTATTTTGCTGTGAATACATAAATTATGCATATCTGCACACATGAATAAGACTTCTTTTAATTAGACAGTTACTTTTTCTTTTTTATGTATCATTTCCATGGATAGTAGATGTAAAAACTGGATTTTCTTAAATCTCTTTCCCTCTCATGTACAATCTAATACTCAACATAAATCATAATTAAAGTCAAATCTTAGCATCAGTTTGATTACATTTAATATTAAGTAAAAGAGACAGAAAGACTACATTTATGTTAAGATTTTGTAAATTTTTATGTTGGATTATATCTGTGTTTTGTATTACTAAATGGCTGTAGCAAAAAACTAGCAAAAAAAATCTGGAGATCTGTCAAAAGTGATTTTTTTACTAAATTCTGTTTGGAACTGTATTTCACATAAGGCACAATTTGATAATTCCTATATATGTGTATGTTCCTCCCCACAATTCTGAAACAGTTTCTGACTCTGGGAAAGGAGAATTCAATATCATATCCCAGTTGTGTGGTTTTGTTGGACACCATTTTCTAAGGCTGAGCAGGAAAGATTTAAGATGTAATGAATCTTAAGCATCTGTTACTATGTTCTTAATCCAGGGTAAAATATACATCAAGACTTTGACTTGTTTATTTTTCTTCCTATATCTTGTGATGGGTTGAAAATGGTTTTATTTAATTTAATAAAAAAATAGGACAACGATCCTCTCCATCTCACAAGGGTGGAGAATAGTTCAGAATTCTCCAAGTTTATAAAATTCAGGGTAGAATTGTATTGAGCCAACCTTCTTTTTCCAAAAAAAAAAAAACCAAATGAACAAACAAATCACCACCATCTTATAGCATCTTGATTTACAGAAGTATCTGAATAAAATATATATGCAACAGCTTTGCAAATCCTTAAAAATGGGCTTTGAACATATAGAATCATAGAAGTATCTCCTTTTGAAAGTTTAAAGCTGTCACAATTTTCTTCAGACTTGCAATTATTATTGCAAAAACTGTTCCTGGCTTGTCCTGAAAGTTTGTGCATGCTCACTGAGTTCACTTTCTGAGAAAAAAAAAGGCACGGTGAAGGGATTCCTTTTCATTATTTGGATCTTGAGGAACTTCAGTCAAAATGGAGATCAGCCATTTTGGTCTTTGTAGCATTTTAAAACAAATAAAACAATTTAGAACACAACACCAACAAAGTTTAATCTTTCCCCTACCTCCAATTTTGCAAATCAGAATTATGCAGAGGTTACGTATCCTATAGGTGCTGTTTTGGCAAGGAGCCCACTTTCATCCTGACTACCCAGTTGATGCTTCGATCCAGTTTAGATGGGATAACAGATTGTGGGAAGTGTATAATATCCTGAAATCCATGTCATATTAAGGTACCACTTTGGTAGAGTACCAAAACAGAGAGAAAACAGGAGCATGCTATTGGAATGGGATCCGTAGATAAGAAATTAGTCTGGAAGGAGAGATAGAACTAGATTGCTAGAAAGGGAATACAAAAAGCGTAAATAGTCAGCAATAGTTTGTTTTCTCTAGAGTAGGAGTATCAAACCTTGAACAACTTTAAGATATATGGACTTCATATTATGCTGGCTGAGGAATTCTGGAGGTTGAAGTCCACACATCTTAAAGTTGCCAAGGTTGGACACCCTGTTCTAGAGCTTCAACTATTTAGTATTTAGAATGCAAATATCATGTAACAGGAAACTAGACAGTATATCAGAAAAGACTCATGTTTATCTAATATTGTGGTCAGTTGAAAGCCCATTCCTGTTTCTGATATCAACTGTGATTGTGTGGTCTTCAATGGATTTAGAGCACTTCTTTAAAGCTAGATACTTCTTGCTTTGAGCCACCGGATTGCAGAATGGTATGTGGGAGGAAGTGCTCCAGATTTTTTTAGAGCCTGATCCAAATCGCAATCCTTAAACATCAAGTATTTTAATGTACTGACAGTCCTTTGCATTTAGGAGTCACCTTGGATTTTTTTTTGTACTGTGTAATAGAATAGGAATGCTTTTAATATAAAATAATACATGAACTTTTTGGAAATAAAATGCTAATCACTTGCACTGTTCTTAGTCCATTTAATCTCATTTAAACCTAGATATAATAATTTATTAATAAATCTGGATAAAAATCTGATTAAGTATGACATATTTTGGGTGTCAATTTTTATGCATACACATATCTCTACTTGTCTGTGTCTGATTTGAAGATAAGAATACAACGGGGGCTTATGTTATCATAAGATGTAATTACATTTTCATATAAGTCATTATTAGCTCCAGTTTATAAAATTTATGTATCCCTCCATTTCAGCATTTAAAATTTCTAGGAGGCTGGAAATTTACTCTGAAGAAAGAAAAAAGGGATTTGAGTATCTTAAAACTCCTTAGTTTCTATGTTGCTCATTCTTGCTCCCATGTGTCCACATTTTATAAGGATGTTTTTCAGAATCCACTTTTCAATAATCTGTGCTTTTGAATTTCATCCTACTAGTGAATAAAACTGGTTTGTAAATTAAGCACTCATCATCATAACAGTTTGCAGTAGTTTGCAAAGGTTTATGATTGCCCCATTAGCAGCCAACATTAACATTTCCCATGGTTACTTATAAATTCTAGCAGATGTAATGTAAAGCAATCTGCAAAGCATAAAATTTTGAATGGTTTCTGTGACATTTTGTGTTGCAACTAAATGTTTCCCATTGGGCTTGATTCCCATGATAACAGCTCGCTGGATGTTGAAACTCATTGTTGAAATCATTATTATATAGTCCTTTTTTTAAAAAAAAAAATCTTTATGAATTTTATGAATTGTATCTAAATTAGGTTAGGAAAATTATTGAATTATAGTTCTTTCTCAATAACATTGGACTATCAGCTCTAGTGATGTATGATACAAGTCTCTCAAAAAGCATTTACCATTTTTTACATTTTCTGAATTTTGCCTAACTTTGACATTTTAAGTTATCTGAGCTTCATGTGAGTCTATTGATATATAAAGGGAGTCTGGGTGTTAAGGTTGGCATTAAGGTTTGGTTCTTGCTTCATTATTTTTATAATGAAGCAAGAACCAAACAAGTGGCATTAAGGTTTGGTTCTTGCTTCATTATTTTTATAAAAAAAAGTCATTCAAAATTCAGAAAATTTGAAAAGAATGTCTTATGAGTAAATATGAAGGTGGTATTGGCTATTAAACCTAGGTTAAAACTTCAGTGATCTTGGTTGATGGTAGATCTTCTCAACAGCCAATTTTATCCACTGCTTCACCAGTTTCATTCCAACTTCTGTGTTGAAACCTCAACATGGCACCTTATGTAAACCTCATTTTTCTCAAACCTTGAATCTTAAAATGTTTAGTTTTAACAATGAAATTAATGACAAATAGAAGATAGATGAGGTATTTATTTCATTCAGGTGATAAATAGAGCTGGAGAATGCTTCAGAACATTTAGCTTCAGAAGGTGCTTCAGAACATGTAGCAACACACATGTGACAACTGTCTTAAAATAGTGGCTCCTTTTCCAGGATCACAAGCAGTTGTGAGGCATGAACTTGGTAAAAGCCACAGCTGCTGAGATGGCATATTACATTCCCACGTGCTCCTAAACAATGTGGGCAGATCATATCAAGAACACATAACTCTGTAAATGTAAATTTAACATTTTGTACGGAGAATGCTACTAATAATTTTATTTGATCAAGCTATTTTATTTCATTGCTTCTTGAATTTGCCTGTACTGCTTAATTAAAAAAAAGTTTTACAAAATTGTTCTGTTCTCTCTTTCATAATATAATGCAGTTTTATAATCACTATGAAGGCAGGAATTGCTCCATTTTCTATATTTTGGCTTCCCCCCCACCAAACCCCAGTCTTTGCCATGCACAGCTGGTTGAATGCAGAATGTTGACTGAGCTTTCCTTTAATGGTTAATGTTCCCCAAATATATCAAGCCAAGTCTGAAAATCATAAGCTGTAGATGTTTTCCTGGATCTTTCAGTGAGTTAAAAATATAGATTTCACCTCTAATTTTCTGTAAGCAATAGCTCAGCCCCTCATCTTCTGTTTTAAATAGATTCCCTCCCTTGGGGGGGCAGAGATAGGATGGTTTCCTTAAAGCAAATGGCTATCAATATCTTATGTTCAAACTATACTTGTTTAAGAATACTTGATAGTTAAAAGAGATGTGAAGGGTACCTGTAATGCCATTTCTACTTTGGGAAGAATCTGAACATAAAATATATATGGAAGAAAAGGGTTTGAGATGTTTTTCAAAGCACTGTTTTTATGAGTGATTAAGATATTTCCAGCCAGATAAGTATAAAGAACTTTCATTTATAGAGATATTTTGTTGTTGCAGAAGGTCATAGAGACTTGGACAAAGTTGAAGAGTGCACGCAAGGAGCTAAACCACTTTTTTTAAAAGTCCATATCATGATCACCTTAAGGACAATAGCAAAACAAGGTGATGTCAACAAAATAAATAAAATATCCTTGCTTTGTTTTCTTTTTGCCAGATTGGTCTTTGCAAAGCTAAAGCTCTTAATGATAGCCATAGAATACAAGTCAGAGAAACGGGAAAGCAGGTAGGTAACTGTCTACCAAGAGATGTTCATAATGCATCTTTAATTATTTGGCCTGCTCGAATTTTTTTTTCATTCATTCTTTTTCTTTTTTTCTTGCTTTCTGAATGGGTTTTTATGTTTATAAAAGAATTTTATATTCCAGGCATTCTGGCATCATGATGCCAGATCATATACCTAATCAAAGGGCAGCATCATGTTTCAAATTCCCATAAAATTGATGGAAAGAAACACTATTTTAATTTATATTGCTTTTAAAGCAGTCTCCTGCACTAAAGAATTTAAGTTCTCAATTAAAATTAAGCTTAGGCAGAGCTGATGAAAGATAACTTTAGAATTTTAAAATCCCACTTTAGTTCATCCCTTGGTAATTCTAGAACCTATTTATAACCCAGTATACTCTAATCAGTTTAAGTACTTCCAAATGACAGATATACATCTATACATAGGATTGATGTGCTTTGAATCCTATGAAAGTCCAAATTAGAGCTCTATATATTATGCTAGGCAAACAGAGAGATGTATTATAAAAATGTTCTGCCAGGGAATTGTTCAAATTCAACATGAGACTCATCCATGGCTTGTTGAGGTCCATTTCTACAAACTTTGAAGTTCTGACATTTTTTTAAAGACAATTTTAACTTAACTCCTTTTCCTATTATAAATGATAATAATCTAAGATAATTATCATTTCTGCTAAAAGATTCCAAACCTCTAAAGATAGGAGACTTGGGTTATCTTGCATGTTATCCCACCCAACCTTCTTCAAAGCAGAACACAGCTGGATGCTGTATATACTTACTCTTATCTCTAACCTCCATTATTTTGTCTCTAACCTCCACCAGTTTTAGTCTCATGAGAACGATCTGTGTTAAACTAAACTGAAGAACAGCGACCAACTGACATCGTGACAATAGAGGGTGTTGTATGGTTGAAAGGGACTTGAATGTAGGTCTTCCTATTCTAAAACCAAAGCTAGTGGCCTATGCATTATTTGCCTTATGGATAGATTAGGATCTTGAAAATAGGAAAAATAAAAGCCCGCCTAATTTACACCTGTCATCCAATCTGCTGAGATTGTCACCAAATCCAGTATCCCAGTGGATTCAGGAGATGGGATCTCTTAGTTCAGTGTTTCTCAACCTTAGCAACTTTAAGATATGTGGGCTTCAACTCCCAGCTCTGTTAGAAAGGGAGTTCTGGGAGCTGGGTCCACATATCTTAAAGTTTCTGAGGCTGAGAAACATTGTCCTAGTTCCACTTCATTGAAGTTCTTCATTAACCTTATACCAAATCTGGCTTATTTGTAGAATTTCTAAGGTGAATTATGTCACTGGAAGAGCCACAGCTTCCTGCAGATTTCATGTCTTCATTGGTGTCTTCCATCCTGCTCTGTGATAGCTAAGCATGCATAAAATAACTTTTTTTCCATACTATCATACTCCCTTTCCATTTTAAATGACGTGACGAATCTTGCCAACAATTATTTTCTTTGAACTAGTATACATCCAGCACCTTGGACATGTGCATATTGTTAAGATAACTCTTACAACAAAATGTGTCCCAAAGTGAAATAACTTCAATCAAAATTATTGAATGTCAATAGGAAGTAGTATGATTGCATGTTTGATAAGTTGACCAGAATGATGAAGACAGGGAGGCGGGTATCTGCAGGAAAGGGTCAAAAAAGTTAAGATGGTGGCCATGATGGCCACATGTCACATTAAAAAAAATGGGTAAAAATTCAATCAAATCATCATAGCCAACTTTATTTTTTTTAACTGTATCCAGTAGACATCCCTTGTCCAAACATCTGTGCTATTCTTATTTAGACAATAAATTTTTCCCCTTCGCTCAGTATTTTTCATCCTGGGTCCAACTTCTCTCAAATTATCTCTTATGGAGATAAATGATATTGTTGATATCATCTCTCCTGTTTCATAGTCCAAAGCTCCTGTTAAACAATTTTTTTCCAGCTTCCTCCTTCCAATCTCTTGCTCTGATTAAAACTCAAGTAGAAGATTTGCCAACTTCAGGGGCTGATGTCTCCTGTCCATGTTCTGAGGAAAGTAAGTTTTAGCCAGGGACCAGGTATCAATATCAATATTGATAATAATTTCAATCGCCACATCTGATATTGCATCACAGTTCCTCACAGAACCAGTCAAACTTTAATCTATTGACATGAATGGAGAACATTTTTCAACTTTCAAAGAATCAACGATGAATACAAAATGAGAGGAAGTATTTTATACAATCTGAATTAGATCTTTTGAATTGAACATTTCAAATGAAGAGTTTCTCAGATATAACTTATGTCGCTGGCCTGCCTGTAAAGATATCCTAGCAATGGATGAAATTTTAACACAGATCAGATTCATGACCTTTGTTATATAACAATTGGACAAATTGTCCTTGTCATTTAAAAATGATTTTCTCTTTTCAGATTCCTGATTTTTTTCCCATATTAGTTTTCTCTTCTTTCTTATTTGTGCTTTATGAAAACCCGGATTCAAATTTCCTAATTATGCCGAAGTTTATAACAATAACCCTGTTAAGTCATTTGCATTTCTTGTAACAATACGCAAAAATCTTCATATAACCCCAGATATTTGTTTTATTTTATCAAATATTAATATATAATTTATTTCAGAGACATCCCATTTGCAAGAACCATGAACTTCAGCATTTCAGCATTTCAGTCAGAAATACATTCATAATAAATGCTGACAATCAGCATCTCCCTTGATGTAATATAAATGAAAAGCCAAAACTTGATTTTGACCCATGCTGATCATTACTAGGATAGATAACAGACACAAATGAAATATTAAAAACAATTGCTTGCATAAGATTCATTAGCACTGATAGTCATGAATTCCACTTCTGTTTTTCTGCAGTAATTTCTTTTGTTGCAAGTTACTAACATGTATAATGGCCATCATTTCCCTTCCAGTAGTACTGAACAATCTATCTCTCCTTTAATTGAATGAAACCTTTTGCACATTTCAAAAAGATTTAGAGGTTACATACAAGAGCACCCTCTTCTAGACTAAGGAAGCCACCAGAGGACTTAAGCTGATAAGGATTGTTCCCAAAATTGAAACAGCAATTTTATATAAATTTGCATTTAAATTCTGATAAACAGAACTGAGGTCATTAATCACTGAAACCTGATGTGCCTACACAGTGATAGTTATATCAACACTTCTTTTCAGCAGTAACAGCACATAATGAATATTCACACTTTGGGTTATTGTCAAAAGATACAGCTTTAATGCTCTGAGCTTTCAGGCTCCCCCTGGAGCCCATCCTCAAAATGCCACAATACACAACAAGGCACAAATACTTTTTACACACATTAGACCATTTATAAAGAGTTGGCTTCCCTGCCTTTGACTGTATCCTTCCCTTCCCCTTTTTCCATATCACTGTGTGTTCTTGGATATCCTAAGGTGGATCACAAGGATCCTTCCCTTGCTCCTCATTAAAAGCACCTGTCAAACTACCAGGAGCATCAGAGAGGGTGGGGGATGCAGTCCTGTTAGGAGCCTCCCCAACACATGCCAATTCCACCAGGGTGAATCACAATCACAGGGCTGCACTCCCCACCCTCTCCGATACTCCTGGTACTATGAATGCATAGTGATATGGCAAAAGGGGAAGGGAAGGATACAGCCAAGGGCAGGGAAGCCAAACCTTTATAAATGGTCTGATGTATGTAAAAAGTGTTTGTACCTTGTGGTGTTTTTACACTCTGAGGATGGGCTCCAGAGGAAGCTTGATAGTTTAGCGCATTAAAGCTGTATCTTTTGACAATAACCCGGAGTGTGAATCATCATTATTATGACAAGAACCTGGAAGCTGCATCTTTGCTACCATTGCGAGTAAGAGCATATATTTGAGGATGGAATTATGGTCCAAATATTTGCTACAACAGAAATGTTTCTGAAATGTAGAACAGTCCTGACTGTACCAGTAGTCTTTCTCTCTCTCATCATAGACGATAGAAATGCACTCCCATTGCTGACTGACTGTTTGGGGAAGATGCCCACACAAAGAGAACAAAACAAATGTGTTTATTGTGGAAATGGCAGCAAAATCGGTCCTTCTTCCAATTACAAGCTGGATATGGACCTGGAAATCGAAATTTTCCGCTGAAATCCCTCGCATTTAAGCATGTGCTTTACTACTGCTTCAATGAAAAGGGAGTTCAAAGTGTGATGGAGTATTCTGCAGTTTGGATTAAGCAAGCCCACCTTGCTGAACTTTTGAAAGAAATACTTTCCATATGCCTTTGATGTCCTTTATTTTTTTAAAAAGAAAAAGTAAAAAATGAAACATCCCTGGTAAGAGCACTCTTAGAGGAAATTTCTAAAATAATGGTAATTCCATATGAGCCCTTTAAAGAGCCACAATCTCTTTCTTCAGATTCTAAGTTGATGGTGGCTTTATTTAATTATTTATTTGCCAGATACAATAACAAGGGGAAAACAATGTTCTTCTCTCATACCCTTATGTTTATCCCTCTGTTGGACCTTTTCCCTGTCTCTCCATTTTATTTGTCCTCATTCACAGCAGAAATCCCCTTTTTTAAAGGATAAAAAGGAGGGAAAGTAGGATTGGAGAATTTCAAAGAAAGTGTTGTGGGTTATCATCATCATCATTATTATTTTATTTTTGGCCTTTGTTTTGGTGTCAGTTCATTTCTTATCAAAGTGTTTGATTTGCAATTTTTTTCTTGTCGTTTGCAGAAGCCGAAAGCGGTATGCCCTCTTCGTTTCCTTTCTTTCCAACCTCAATCCTACCTCCACTCCTCCTAACTTCAGGACTAATTCCTTACCAAGAATACAGGAAGATGTATATATATGCATATATACATGTACACATATATGTGTATATATATATAGCCCCAAAGTTTCAAAGAGGAGAGAATATTTGATAGCAACAGTTGGTCTCTTCATTGTTTCTTATGTCTTGTGCACTAACTTCTTTGCAGGAATAATATCCATATAAATTAAATTTAGGGACCAGTCTTTGTCTTAGGAGGAAAGATTAATTCAATAGGAGACGTTATATCAGATTCATTCAATAGGAGAAATGTCTCTCCTGTCCAGTACTCCTTTCCCCCTGTTTTATGTCCTTGTGTTATGTTGCAACAGTGTCTGCTTCATGTCTATTGACTTTTGCTGTTCCTTGCTCTTACATTCCCCACCCCTGTTCAAATTCCCACCACCACCAAGTGTCCTTTCAGAATTTCCGTTCCACACAAGACTTTGTGTCTTCCCCTTCCACCATTCATTACTAGAGTATGAATGCCATTTGCTTTTGTTTCACTTTCAGTTTTGAGCCTAACACTGAATCAGAATAACTGAAATATAAAACCACCCAGAAGCTACTACAGTTTTAATAATGGCCCTTGTGTAGCTTTTTGTAGAAGACCCTTGACTGGAATATGTGAATGGGTTGGCTTCTTTTCTCCATTTTGTGCTGGTCTGTTTTGCATATTACTTATTGTGCTGACATTCAGTACTCAACTTGAACTTATCATGCCATGCAGTTGTTATGTATTTGAGATCAGCAAAGCATGGATAACCAAATCCCTTTGATTTCTCTTTAATTTTATTTATCTGACTGCCTCAAACTGCACACCTGGCATTTATTAATTTTTCACCTGTTCTCATTTCCTTTTGAACTGCATCCCCTGACTTGGTTGTTTTTTTCTCTCTACTGCTCCTGCTTTTGTCTTATCATTCTGTGTAGTATGTAATATTCTTTCTGTTCAGTTCTTATATCCTGTGGATTTGGAGTAGATATGTGAACAAGAGACCTGGCTTCCTGACAGTTTGGCATTATTCATATGATCCAACTGCAGAGAAGTTACTGCAACACTTGGCATCTTCAAATGATCTGCAGTTGTTGCACCTCTTTTATGGCTTCTTGTTTACCAGTAATTTTAACCTTGTGGTAAAGGCATGCATATCTGTGTGGAAAAAGTGTGTGGTTTGAAAGTGTGCTGTCTTGCTCCCAGAATAGAATGACCCAAACCTCATTGAGGTTAGGGTGAATTCATGGGCAACAGGCATCCATCAGCTTCAGAACATATTGTATTTGATCTGATTAGACTCAGAGCAACTTTGGATGTAGTAAAAGTTAGCTAATAAATCTGTTGGCCATCCACATTTTTTACTGAGGACTTTATTCTCTGGGAGCAACACTTAGAATTAATTGCTTGCTTTGGTGATTATGCAGCTCTAGTGTTCTGTAGCTTTATGAAGTGTTTTGTCATTTGCCTTCTCTTTGGTGTCTACAGTGATATCTTTCCTTCTTTATGTAAATCTGTATTAACATTAGTCTGAAAAGTCCTGAAGAGTGCTAGCAGAGAGTTTCTTTGCTCCCAAAACTGATACGTGTGCATGTCTCTATATTATCTACAAATATGTTCTAAAGAAACTCATAAAGGAAAAAGTAATATTTTTTTTCTGTCGTTCATAAATACTTCAATGACTAAAGTTCACTTTAAGGAGTTCTTAGTGAACCATTTGGCATAGCCGATGGACCAGCCAATCTTCAAGAAAGCCTTGCCTGCAATCAGGAATATCCCATTAAACTAAATACAGCACTTCAGTCATGATGGTGAAAAATACATTTTATTGTGATCTTAATTATATGGGGAATGGTACAGCACATCTACCAAAGCATGAAAGTTATTAGTACTGCTTCTTTTTTTTAATCACTCATCCCATTGAAGAGGTTGGCATTTGGCCTCTACATGATTTTAGAATACTGTAGATGTTTCAATGCACTTTTACTGCTGAGCCGTACAAAAATAGATTTGGACCTATTCACTGGCATAATAATTATTATATATATGTATACAAGTAAAAGCTGTGTTCTCATTTTTTCCTTGAGAAACACATGTATTTTCCTTTACAGCAGATAGATATGCTAATAGGAAGTGATAATAGGAAGTGTTGGCTTTTATTTATAATGTGGATCTCTAATTATCAGCAGGGGATTAAAATCTAAAGCCCATGTTGCATTAAGCATGTACCATATAGCTGACTCTCTTTTCTCTTTTGCTCCAAATAAATTTGAGAAACAGATCAGAACTATTATATGCTGAGAAAAGAAAATTTATTTTCAGGCATTCATCCACCCCACCCCCACCTCAATCTCCTTCATGGAGATTAGAAATAAAGGATACAAATATCCAGGCAGCAAATTACACAAGCAAAATGCTGAGTAATTGGTCAGAATTCAGAAAGCAGATTTATGCCATGGCACTCATTTTTTCCCATGTACATTGCAACATTGCATGGATACCCAAATAGCAAAACACTTGCAGAATGATGCTGTGACACTATTTTTGTCAAAATGATGAAAGAAATGAGATTCTGACCCCTATGTTTATGAGGGTTGCAATCTGTCTTGGGGAACAGGGAATTACTTTAGAAGTAAGATCCAGTGGTATATTCTGTACTTCATGTTAGATATACATAGACCCACAGAACTGGAATTTTATTTTCATGAATGGAGTAATAGTTGAACAGACTGACCCACATTTAACATTTGTCTAAGATTTAACTAACGCATGGTACAGTTTTGCTGAAATTTAATCCTTTTGAAGTGGGAAATTATATCTATTTTTTAGAAGAAAGTCTCATTGTCCTAAATCAGTGTTTCACAACCTCAGTAACTTTAAGATGTGTGGACATCCAGAATTCCCCATTAGTTTAAATGGCAGTTATTACTGAATAAGTATTCACAGGATTGCTTTAGACCAGTTCATTTACAAAAAGTATAGATTTTTCTGAACTATAATTCATTCTGTCTTTCAATCATTTTACAGTGAGAGCCACATTAAATTGGGCAGTATAAGAATGTGAGCTCAGGCTGAGATTTCTGGTCAATTGCAGTGACTACTATTCAGAGTTAATAATATCAGGGACTACTATTAACTCTGAAATGACTGAAGTTCATTTGAATGAATATTTAACATAAAACAATTGAAAATATTACTTCAAGTAGAAGAAAAATATGTGAATTTCATCTACTGGTTAATTAAATGCAATTTTGCATTTTAGTATTATGTTAATTTGGCATTTTTTAAAAAAATAGTCATCGATGTTCCATTTGGAAACAAACCAAGAAAAACTAAATATGGATGAATAATCAACACAAATTCTTTTTTCATTGTAGGCAGGCAAAATAAAACTGAAATGTGGATTGCATTGTATATTAAAACTCACATTACATTGGA